>JALXJV020000003.1:32440981-32463372 GCA_024633595.2 Lepomis macrochirus
CCGGTGGTTACGTACTGTAACCCGGATTCTATGAGTATAGGCGCAGCCCTCTAAGGCTATCGCTATTGGGTATACCCCTTCCGCACGCCTGCGCGGCACTGAGAATTTTAGTCTACGCCCACCCACAGCGTGGGCCTCTCCTACGTCCGCACCTTGTATATATACAACGGTGAGACCTTGCCTTCGGCTCCCAAATGCCTTTTCTTCAGCACTGAGAACCAAGGTCCATAGAATCCGGGTTACAGTACGTAACCCCCGTTCTATTTCGTATAGGCTTCGCCCTCTAAGGCTATCGCTATTGGGTTAGAGGCGAAGCAGGATGAGTCAACGCCTCACTGGCCCATACGGTACCACCAAGCACAACCCACCTGCCCAGAGCCATAATGAACCACCCAGTCACCCGCCGACAGCGGCATTGGTGTCGGCGTGCGCACGAGCACCAATGGCGCGACATGGGAGGCCGAGGGCCGACCCATGCATAATGGGAAACCGAGCGGGGGACCTGCAGCTGTGCAGACGCAGGCGGGGTCGCGACAGCAACCACGTGAGCTGCGCCCAAGGCCGGGTCAAGTTAGCAGCAGCCGCCCTCCCCACACCGTCCGGTGGGAGAGGATGCACCGCACACCTATAAGGAGAATCACTCAGCCAAAACACTCAGTACTGAGTGAGTCAGAGAGAGACGGGAGACATCCCACAGGTAGAAACGGATGACAGAGCACGGGGACAACCAGGAGGCCGCCGTGCAGATGTCGTCCACTGTCATCCCACCGTGCAACGCCACTGAGGAGGAAACGCTCCTCGTGGAGTGCGCCCTGATGCTCTCCGGGGGAGACTCCCCGGCAGACATGTAAGCCTGGGAATGGCATCACACAGCCAGTGAGACAAGTGCTGCGCCGACAGGGGAAGCCCCTTGGACCGTTCCCTGTAGTGCACAAACAGCTGCTGCGAATGGTGCCAGGAGGCCGTGTGCCACGTAGCAGGACAGCGCTCGCACCGGGCAGAGGAGGTGGGACGTGGCGTCCCCCGCCGACCCATGGGGGGGGCTTTTAGGAAAAAAAAAAAAACTTGAGAGGGTGATGACCCGCGACTGAAAAGAGCTCATAATGCTTTTAGGCATGAACGCCAGGTTAGGGCGCAGGGAGCTGCCGTGGCCCTGAATCCTGAGGTACGACGGAGCCACAGAGAGGGCAGCCAGATCGCTGACCCTCTTGGCCGAGGTTAGAGCGAGGAGCAGGGCGACCTAAGCCGAAAGGAACCTCAGGTCCGCCGTCTCCAAGGGCTCAAAGTGGGCTAGAGTTAGCGCACGAAAACCAGCGGCAAGTCTGTGGGGCAACAGGCCGTGTCACAGGTCGGCGCCTTCGCACTCCCCTAAAGAAGCGTTTCACCAGGGGGTGTGGGAATACAGTCCTGTCCCCGAAACCCTCGTGACAGGATGAAATAGCGACAGTGTAGGTTTTAACCGTACTGAACGCCAGCCCCCTGTCCATGAGCAGCTGCAGGAACGAAAGCACCGCCTGCAGCGGGCAGGACACCAGGTCCGGCCCCTGATCCAGACACCAGCGCTGGAAAAGCTGACCACTTAGAGGAGTAGAAAGATTGAGTGGAGGCGAGAACCGGGAGAGACCTAAGTCCTCCAGGCACATCGTGAGAGACCTTCACACACAGTCAGAGGGGTCTGTTGGGTGTCCTCCCGTGTGTGGCATGACCGCATCCCCGGTGGGGGGAGGGAGGCAGACGCAGTCGCCGGGGCACGAGGTGGGGCAGCCACACCCGTAAGCCCGCGTAACCATGCCGCTCCCCCGACGGGAGGGGCAGGGACAGGCAACAGAGGAATAGTCTGCCTGCGACATCGCAGCCAAGCTGCATGAAGGCCACATGGCCAGCTGCAGCCGGTCCACACAGTGTGACGGCAGCCGCTGACTTTGTAAAGACAGTGGCGGGCCGAGGAGGAAATATCTGCTTGTGGCCTTGGAGCCAGACTGCATGAAAGCCACCTGGCCAGCTGCAGCCTGTCTGTGTTATGCCACTCCCTTGGGGGGGCTCATCGCCATGCTGCTCGACCGGCAAGGGAAGAGGGCAGGAAGGCCTACATGTGGGCTCAGGCCAGCCACCTGACCATGTCAGGGAGGGGGGCAAGAGGAGGGAGGATGTGCAGCTTTGCAGCAAGCCCAGGCTGCTTGTCAGCCGTTTGGCTAACACACAGCTGGCTCACACAATGTGTGGGAGTGAGAGACAGCAGCTTCTTCATAATGTCAAGAGCAGCTGTCTGTAAAGTGCAACACTAGGTCATGCAATTGAAAAAAACAAATTGTCCCCAGCGTTACTGTCGCCTGCCGTGGGTAACGCGGTTGGCTCCCACCTGATGCCGTCCAGCGCGCATGTACAGTGCACAACACAGCCTGTCACACACCTCTGGATGCAGGAAGAGGGACTGCGGCGGTGATGCCGTGGTCACGCACAAGCCCGCAGCCGTGCTAAACCGGGGAGGGGACGTGCGTAATGTGTGGAGCGGCGATAGGATAACACTACACACAGGGTGGTGTGTAGTGCTATCCTGTCTGCATGAAGCGTAATGACTGCTTCGAGGGCTCATTTGACACAGTCTGGCTTCTGTGAACCAAGGGGGAACCCCTGGAAGCACAGAAGGACCGAGCCATTGATGCCGTGAATATGCACGTGCTGGCAGTCGGGCACTGCCGGGGGAACGTGCATAATGTCAACAGCATCACACACTGCACAGCAGATTTCTTCGTGAGAAAATATCTGTACAGTGTGTATGTTCTGTCCACACGAAGCGAATGACCGCTGTCGTGGGCTAATACCGTTCTGTGGGGACCTCTGATTGTGAACAGAGTGTGCTGCTTGTTGCCTGAGCTTCAAGCTACACATTAGCCACGTGGCTAACGGCAGCTGGCTCACACAGTGTGGGAAATGAGTGCTTGGTGTGACTGGTTCGACTGAGACCGGCACAGACAGCATTTGTTCAACAACGTCCACAAAGGGGCAACAAGATTCCACACCTTTTCTCGACCCATAGCTTACCAGCGGTGGCTAGATGTCATTAGCCGCAGCTAATGTGGAGCAACGTGGGCACACGGGGTCGTCCTGGTCGGCTGATCCAGGCAGACCGCATGTGAGCGTCACGTTAGCCGTTCGTTAGCATAGCATGCCTCGCCGCGGCAAGCTAGTAGCGTCGAGGCCGGCGTCATCGGAGGTCGGAACGGGAAGCGAGGAGCCACTCGGAGACCCGTGAATGGCAAGAGCGGAGCAATCCACCTCCCGCTCTTCTGCAAACAGCAGATCGAGGGCTTCGTCCAGAGAGCGGGTGGACCGCCACACCTCCTCGTACTGAACGGCAAGCTATTCGCCCGGCGCCGCCACTCTTCGGGGGGAAAAGGCGAAGAACGGGCAGTGCGAAACGAAAGTGAGCGCTCGGACGGCGTGCTCCAGTCCGGGGCACGCCTCGCAGCGGGGACCGAAGTAGCCCGTGTGTCTCGCCCCGTTCTGACCGGCTTGCTGGAAGACATCGTTCTAGTTTTCCGGATGGAAAATCTTTTGGCTTTAGACAAATCTTCTGCTCTTTAGACAGCTCAGTGCTGAAGAAAAATGGGAGCCGAAGGCAAGGTCTCACCGTTGTATATATACAAGGTGCGGACGTAGGAGAGGCCCACGCTGTGGGTGGGCGTAGACTAAAATTCTCAGTGCCGCGCAGGCGCGCGGAAGGGCTATACCCAATAGCGATAGCCTTAGAGGGCGAAGCCTATACGAAATAGAACTGTGTGTTCGGACCACTTGAGTTACACAAAAATCTAAAGCTGTGTTCACACTGAAAGTGGGTTAACCGGTCGACATGCATATAATCAGTAACTTAGGTTTAGGCACACCCTCGGTGATGGCTGTGGTAAGGGTAATTGGCTTCAGGGGGCTGTAAAGAGTAAGTCAGCTAGCTGGCAGTATCAAAGTAAACAAGCGTCCTGGAATTGCAGTTACAGTCCTAGGATTGCGGTCCTGAAACTGCAGCCTCCGGTACTGCAGCTACATGCTACTGGTTTTGGGCGGCCCGATTACATACAAAGTCAATGCAAAGATGCAAATTCATGCGCAAGTTCAAAACTTTCAACTTAAGCGAGAAATTCGCTTGACGTTGTGTTGCGAAAGCCCATCAGCGGTGAGATTGTCCGGCTTTGTTTGGAGAGGACCAGGTGGAGCAGGGAATCAAAATGCCGCTGGCCGACGGAGATCTGCTAAAGAACGGGGAAGTGTACGGGAAACAGCGCTGCAGTTTCTGGACCAATAAACGCCCGCAGTCTAACTGGGTTATGCTCTGAAAACTACGCTGTTTAACTGTGGGAGAAGAGTTAACTGGTTTTATTAAATGAGCTTTTTACCCTTAGTTTTTGGGATTACAATGTTGATTCATCTTTACAGGAGCTTTTTGGCAGCTAGCTTCCGTGCACATCCGGTTCCACTGTTATTAGAGTCGATTGGCACCCAGAGCTCTGCTGGACTACTACTTCATATTTACAAAAAAACCCCAGATAAAACTGGACATTACTTGGAGAAAAAAGCCAGGAAGTCTAACAAATCAGCATCATATTGTAGGTATTTCAGCATCAGTTTGATCCCTCCATCGTCAACCGCTCATGGGTCACAGCGGGCCTGGAGCCTATCCCAGCTGACATTGGGCAAAAGGCGGGGTTCACCCTGGACAGGTTGCCAGTCCGTCGCAGGGCGACACATAGACAAACAACCACTCACACTCGCATCTAAGAGCAATTTGGGAGACACCAATTAACCTAGCCTGCATGTCTTTGCATGGTGGGAGGAAGCCGGAGCACTTGGAGAGAACCCATGCAGACAAGGAGAGAACATGCGACCTGGGTTTGAACCCACAACCTTCTCGCTGTGAAGCGCCAGTGCTAACCACTGCACCACCAGTCTGATCCATTTATTGCAATTAAATCATAGAAAAAAGTTCACTTCATTAGCTATAGTATCTGCGAGTTGTGCAGCAGTTGTCCAGCGATAAAACCTGCTCAAGGTTGCATTGCGTTGTATGTGAACACAGCATATGAGAAGGCAAGAAGAATGTCCTTATATTTTTTGGAGTAAACACAAAAATGTTGAAATTTGCTGTAAATACTGGAATTGTGTCCCTGACTGACTGTCTATTAGAGTTGGGTTGATATTATATTACTGATTAGCACAAGTTAAGAAATATACTTTATATTTCCTTGATGTTTTCAGAAAACATAAAACTGTATTCATTTTTCTGCAGATGACATGATGATATATATTTTTACTGTAATTTAACTGTGTGGGGGTTAAAAAAGGTGGGCCTTCCTACAATCAAAAAATGTTGCCACCAAACAAAATCCAGGCAGCAGTTTTGTTTCTAGCAAAATGTATTTAGCAAAACAAAAAACAACATATTAACTTACTCTCTCACAAGCTACTGTAGCTGGTGGTTTTCCAAAGTTACTAGCCAATATGTGTGGGAGCATCTAAAACTATGGCAGGTGGTTATCTGGATCATTGAAGGTTTGAATCCCCTGAACATCCATTCAGATTTGGGAATCCCAAATATGTGACTGGATAATTCAGCTTTAAAAAGTTGTCATTAGTTGAATGGTGATTGTAGTTGTGTTTTACTCACATTTCACATTAATAAAGACTAATTTAGAGGTCTTCCTTCCCAGCCTATTCTCAGCTAGACAGCAATACTCTCCAGAGTCAGAGGACTGGATGGAGCCAAAGAAAAGCTGTTGTTCTTTTTTGAGAGGATGAAAGTTTGGATTTCCATTCTCCTTGTACCAGGTATAATTAGCTGCTGGGTTTGCATCACTGCTGCAGGTCAGAGTCACTGAACTGCCCTCCACTATCTCAGCAGAGGGACTCACTGACACAGAGGGAAGCTTTGGAGCATCTGGAAAAGACCAATAAATTAACAAAAATGAGGACAGATTTCTTAGTGTTGTGTTGAAATGAGTTAATGTGTGTGGAAGCATCTAAAACTTTGGCGAAATGGCCAAAATACTGAAATTCTGAAATGTTTATTTCTAAACACAAGAAGACAAAGTTAAATTAATATAAGTAGAGATACTAAAAATTGTAAAATACTGTTTTCTAAAATAACTTATTTTCACAAAAATATTGTTTTTTAAACGTAAACATTTTTGCAAACTTTCTTTACTCAACAGTACAACTAAGTGATGGGCCTAACACCCGTAAACACAAATGTAATTGTGATCTTTCCAGGGACGGATACACGATACACCAGCACCACCCACGGCTCACTTTATGTAAATAAGGTTACTGAACAATATTTATAACAATAAAATGAGTGGTGATGGCGCAATGGATAAGACACATGCCTTTGGCGTGAGAGACCAGGGTTTAATTCCCCATTGTGATCCATCTACCAATGTGTCCCTGAGCAAGACACTTGACATAGTTGCTCCAGAGGCGTGCGACCTCTGACATGTATAGCAATTGTAAGTCGCTTTGGATAAAAGCGTCAGCAAAATGAATAAATGTAACAATAACTTTAGCAAACAGAACAAAGGCAGCGTGTTGCTGAGGCGACACATATTGGCTCAGTGGCATCCTGGCTCTGGCTAAATCTGCATCTGTCTACTGCAGATGCTCTATCCACAACCTGGGTGAATAACTTGTATAAGTTACTGTATTAGTAAAATATAATATTAAATAAAAAGAATAATGTGAATTTAATAGAAACTTTTTAGTATAATATATTAAAGATATAATATTACTATGTTTATTTTAATTTCCTTTAATAGTATACTTCATAGCTTACGTAATTAATTTCATTTACAGCAGTTTATTGTTTGTGGGTCATTTTCATTTATTAAGCTGCTGTGAACTACAGCCATGAGACTGTGAAGGTGAAGCAGGCAGAGCTGAAGAAAGTGCATGATCAGCAAAATATTTGACTGGAAAATTGACCTTTAAAAAGTTGTCATTAGTTAAATTGTGTGTTTAAATTAGCTGTGTTTTACTCACATTTCACTTTAATAAAGACTGATTTAGATGTGTTCTTCCCCATCTGGTTCTCAGCTGCACAGTAATACTCTCCAGAGTCAGAGGACTGGATGGAGCCGAAGACAAGCTGTGGTTTTTTATTGCGTAGATTTCCATTCTCCTTGTACCAGGTATAATTAGCTGCTGGGTTTGCATCACTGCTGCAGGTCAGAGTCACTGAACTGCCCTCCACTATCTCAGCAGAGGGACTCACTGACACAGAGGGAAGCTTTGGAGCATCTGGAGGAGATCAAATGAACAAAAATGAGGACAGATTTCTTAGTATTGTGTTGAATTGAGTTAATGTGTGTGGAAGCATCTGAAACTTTGGAGGTGATTTTTTTGACTGGCAGCAGACAGAGCTGTGTGTTGGGACCACTTGAGTTATAAGAGACTGAGAGACAACAAGACACAAACTTGCTGAAATGTGTTCTAAATACTGGAATGATGGCCCTGTATCAATAAGCAGAGTTGGTCCTTCCTACAATCCAAAAAAATGTTACCACCTAAAAAAAAAATCTCGGGACGGTTTTCTTTCTAATGGAAACAAATTGTTCAATGAACTGATTATCAAGGAAAATGGCCAAAATACTGAAATTCTGAAATGTGTATTTGTAAACACAAGACAACAAAGTTAAATTAAAATAAGTAGAGATTCTAAAAATTGTACAATACTGTTTTTAAAATAAATTTTCACAAAAATATTGTTTTTTTAAGCATAAACATTTTTTGAAAACTTTCCCACCCGTAAACACAAATGTAATTGTGATCTTTCCAGGGACGGATACACGATACACCAGCACCACCCACGGCTCACTTTATGCAAATAAGGTTACTGAACAATATTTATAACAATAAAATGAGTGGTGATGGCGCAATGGATAAGACACATGCCTTTGGCGTGAGAGATCTGGGTTTAATTCCCCATTGTGATCCATCTACCAATGTGTCCCTGAGCAAGACACTTGACATAGTTGCTCCAGAGGCGTGCGACCTCTGACATGTGTAGCAATTGTAAGTCGCTTTGGATAAAAGCGTCAGCAAAATGAATAAATGTAACAATAACTTTAGCAAACAGAACAAAGGCAGCGTGTTGCTGAGGCGACACATATTGGCTCAGTGGCATCCTGGCTCTGGCTAAATCTGCATCTGTCTACTGCAGATGCTCTATCCACAACCTGGGTGAATAACTTGTATAAGTTACTGTATTAGTAAAATATAATATTAAATAAAAAGAATAATGTGAATTTAATAGAAACTTTTTAGTATAATATATTAAAGATATAATATTACTATGTTTATTTTAATTTCCTTTAATAGTATACTTCATAGCTTACGTAATTAATTTCATTTACAGCAGTTTATTGTTTGTGGGTCATTTTCATTTATTAAGCTGCTGTGAACTACAGCCGCAGACTGTGAAGGTGAAGCAGGCAGAGCTGAAGAAAGTGCATGATCAGCAAAATATTTGACTGGAAAATTGACCTTTAAAAAGTTGTCATTAGTTAAATTGTGTGTTTAAATTAGCTGTGTTTTACTCACATTTCACTTTAATAAAGACTGATTTAGATGTGTTCTTCCCCATCTGGTTCTCAGCTGCACAGTAATACTCTCCAGAGTCAGAGGACTGGATGGAGCTGAAGACAAGCTGTGGTTTTTTATTGCGTAGATTTCCATTCTCCTTGTACCAGGTATAATTAGCTGCTGGGTTAGCATCACTGCTGCAGGTCAGAGTCACTGAACTGCCCTCCACTATCTCAGCAGAGGGACTCACTGACACAGAGGGAAGCTTTGGAGCATCTGGAGGAGAAAACATGAACATATATGACATTTAATTTCAAGATGAGTTTCAGTTTGCACAGTGGAACATATTTTAAATGGACAATATTTAATCCAAACACAAAGTGGAGGAGCAGCTTGATTTCTTCCTGTATCAGAAACTACATGTGTTCCTGTTACCATGGATACAAGTTGGACAGTTTGATACTGAAGCAGTGGACTAAAGACTCACTGAAGGAGAGTGATAATCTATAATTTTCTTTCTTTAATTTCTTAGACAGCAGCTACTGAAGTGTGTGTGCAATGGACATTCACATAAGGCACGTGTTAGAAACACCAAACTAGAAGGAAACAGAAAACCTAAAGCACAAAATCATCACAGATATAAAAGACTGAAAATGACTGAAAACAGTCCAGCAGTGCTGAAGACAGGAGACCAAGTAAATGATCCTGGTTCAGTGTCTTTGGACACCACCATGTCTACCGATGACCTCTAGTGGCTAAATAAGTAAATGAGTGCATTAAACAATGAAAATGTGTGTCAGACATGATTTTCCCACATGTGGCATTTTCTGACATCACTTCCACAAGGAAACTTGATTGGACAGATCTTGTTAAACTGATCACTTTTAATTTGTCATAACTTGGCAAATATCTGACTTCATTCTTTTCACTCATGTGTTTGTGTGGATGGATCAGAATAAGTTAAAACCTGGACCCAGGAAGTGTTTTGCTAATTAACACATTTTAAAAAGTGTCCATCAAAGATACAACAACAGATAATCAGGGAATTTCTCTGATGATGAAGTTTTATCTGATCCAGAGAATTTAAACAGTCTAAAGACAAGATAACAAATCTGGTTTTAATACATTTTCATTGTGTTATTTTACAGTTTAATTTTACAGTGAAGACAAAATAAGAGATAATTATGCAACATGTCTACAATCTCATGGGCCAATGATTTGGTTTTCCTCCAATTCTACAATGAATCACCAAATACCACTGAGTTACATGCAGTTAATGTGCAGTACAAAAGGTTAAAGGCTCCACCAGATGGTGTCATGTCAGTGGAAGACTGGATGTAAACTCACACACTGAAGGAGAGGGGAACTTCTCATATCCTCGTACAGCACAGGAAACTCTGTCTGCAGGATCAAAGGAGTCTGAATAAGAATTAGATGTTTGTCCCAAAATGTTCTGTCCATTCTTGTACCAGATGTAGGAAGGATGACCAGGTAGACGACATCTGCTGTGACACTTCAGCTCTGCCTTGTTATAAGACTCAAAGGTCTGAAATCTGCTCACCTGCACCTGGAGATCTGAATATTTGAACAAGGAAGAGAAATCTTCATTTAGTCTGATCAACACACAAAAAGACACACAGATGTGAGTAACCTTCATAACATATAGAACACTTGGAACTAAACTCATAAATATTGATATGAAAATGTTACCTGTGACAGACAAAGTGACTCCAGGTGAACCAGTATATTTCCCACCTGGTTGGTTTGTTATGAACCTGAACTTGTACTCAGCTGAGTCGCTCTCTCTCAGGTCTGTGATTCTCAGAGTGCAGCGTTTCTTCTGACAGCTATACTCCACACGACCTGAATACTTCGGGTCCTTTCGTAGATCCACATGATTACTCACTTTTATAGACCAGAATTTTTCCTCAACTGTAGTATTGTGCCCATTTATTGTGGATGGGTATCTGTACGTGCAGTTTATGTTCACTGTTGATCCTTTGAAGGCACAGATCTGAGTTTGAGTGTAAGTCACTTCCCAGCCATTCTGGCTCTGTACCACTGTAACACAGAGCACATCAGGAACAATCAACATTAATAACTTCATTTAGCAATCAGTTAATAAAACAAAGTGGATCAAACTGCCAATATGATTTGAGGGGAAACATAACCAAACTTCTGAATCCTGATTTATCTGCAGTCAATGTCACAGAAAGTTTATAAGGTGTTTATCATATTTTAATGTTGTGAGAATTTACTTCTGTGTGTTTCTGCTCGAGTCCATTCATTCAAAAAAATCTAAACAAAATGCCTGAAAAGTGCAGCTTATGTGTCAACACACAAGTTATCCAAACAGAAAATTAATAATTTGACATTTTACACTTGTTTCTGGGATAGAGCAGCTATATAAAAGCAGCAATACTCACTTGTTCTGTATCTTTGTTCTCCCAAGGCACTTGCTAACTCCTGTTGTTCTAATTATTTAATGCTTTATTACCTTTTTGATGTTATTTCTGAATAAAACCAGTGTGAACACAGGCACAGAGACCAAACACAAAGTCTTGCTCAGTTATACACAGTCAGTGCAAAGGAAGATGTACTCATGCTTTCTACAGTTATCTCTATTTGCACTGAGGCAGGACATCATCCAGTCTGAAGGGCCAGTGAAGTGAACAGGAATGTATCAGACCTGTGACCTTTAATGCAGTTTACTGACCACATTTTAAATAGCCTTTGGTTTTCCTGTTCACTCTGCGGTCAGGTTGCTGCAGAGTAAGGTGTGAAAACTAAATGCAGCTCACTGAGGTGTGGGAGAGTTTCTAACAACGTTGTTGTTGAGTTATGGACTTTTGCGGAGATTTGAACCAAGATAATGGCCCTGTTTCAGAAAGCAGGCTTAACAAACTCTGAGCTTATCCCAGAGCTCTTAGTTGAGCCTGAGACAGGAAATTTTCGGTTCCAGAGCAGCTGATCAGAATTAGTTTAATCAACTCTACGGTTGAGCCTGATGGAAGCGCGTGCGTGGGCATGAAAAAAGCCATCATCAATGGAGCTCCGATACTATGATTCACCATGGCAACGGGTAAATAAAGGCAGAGCCTCCATTTTAATCGGTGGAGCTAGAAATATGAATGCGTGCCAACACGGACCATGAAAGGCTAAACGCAGGAGTGGAAGAAGGATCAATACGTTAACATAGTACATTTTATACAGCGTTGCTCATTCATCATTTACCACAGTGGAGTTTCCTTAATGAATGAGAATTAAATAGGAAGGCTATATTTATAAGATATGTAACCTGACGGGACTAAAGACTACCTGATTATGAAAATAGGTGGTAGATCCAGACAATGGATGCCACTGTGTCCTAGCTGAGGTTTGGTTGTACTTCTTGACTCTGTATGATAGCCCATGGTTTATGACATGGTCTATGATAGTAGCATCAGTTCCCCAAGCTCTGGCCCTTCTTTGAGCACCACCACACATTCTGACTCCACAACTTAACATATGTGGAGTTGAAGTATTTGTATATATAAGCAATGCGTTTGTAGCGTTTCTGGGAAGTTTGCCTTTCACACAACTCTGATCCACTTATTTACTTACTTATGTGAACTTCAGCCTACTTTTACAGGACTTACATTTCCCAGATTTCTCTATTTTAATGCAATGAATGTAAGTTTAGATATTCAGTACCTGACACGGAGAGAAGGAAGACGACAAATCCTCTTGTTGCTGCAGTTAAACTCATAGCTGCTCCTCTCATCTCTGTGTAACTTCAGAGACAATAAAACATGTCAGCAGATAATGAACACAGGAGACACACAATACCTGTTACATCAATAAACAATTCTACTTACAATGAAGAAGGACGCTGTCTCTAAAGATGCCTTTCCTTTGTGGTCAGTAAGCAGAGCACAGACCTCTAGCTGTTAAATGACTACATTTCCTTCCTCTTTAGATTATTTATACATCATTAGTAGGAAATTGTGATGTTTTACAAACTGTGAACTTACTGAGAATAAGAAAATAATGTTATGGCCTGTTGGTACTAAACCTGTGTCGCTGCTTTTCCACTGACACAAGAAAAGACCATTGAAAAAGAGAAAACTCATTTTAAACTTCCTTTTTTAAGCACAAAAAACAAGAGAGGTGTTTAAGGTGGTTTGATGCATCACTTGACACGTTTAGTGCATCTTTAGACGGTAAAATAACCATTATACCAGTAGAGTTCAAAGAGATGGACTGCAGAATTGTGGGATGTAATATGTGTTCATTCGGTATTAAGAAACATGTAAGAAAAGTAGATCAGAAACAATGACTTATACAGAAATCAGAATGTAAATGAACTCTTTTACTCACAGTCATCATCTATCAAAGACCATGCAGAGAGTGAACAAGTACAGCCAGACTTCAGCTGGGACACAGTGGCATCCATTGTCTGGACTTTTTGAGAAATAACTACACAAAGTTCCTTTTAAAAAGAACGTTGAGCGCATCAAAGAACTCCAATATGTCCCGGTAAGGTTACACAATTTAGTCATTACTGTACTATACATAGTGTGTTTTGCAGTAAACTACTCTATAAACCTGAAGTACAGTAGGACTTACAGTAGGTATACAGCAAAGTATTTACACACACTGTGTCTGATTACTTTCAGAGAGTCATGAAGTTGGAGGCCAATCAAGTCCCACATTACAGTAAATGATCTACATTGATGAGGCTGGCTTCAACTTGGCAAAATTCATTCATTCATCTTTTGTACTGAATTTCTGCAGCCAAAGAAACAAAGTGCATGGATTTACTAAACCCAACAAAAGAAACATGTAGAGAGACTTCAAAAGTAACTTCAGAGCAAATCATAATCTATGAGACAATATAGTGTCTATTGTATAAGAGGCAGACGTGACACATAAAATAATGCAGTTTCATTGTGACATTGTGCTATGACTGACTAAATGTTCCTGTTGGAAGAGAACATGTGTTAGTGAGTGTTAGTATAAAACTGTAAAACAGACCGTAGAGGGATCTTTCAGAGTGATGAAGCCTGAATGTGCCACACTGAAGCTTCACCACTAGAGGACAGTGAAACATCACAGATACTGAATCAGGATGCAGAAACATTTTACCATCCATCACTGATTGTTGAGTCAAATTTTAAGTTTACTTTTGTTTGTTTTTTTTAAATTTATTATCTTGGGGCAGTTTGTCTTTGGTTAATAGTGCCAGTAGATACATGGACAGATGCAGGGAGAGAGAGGAGACTTTCACATCATAGTGAGGGTACATAGTGTTGTTTATTGCAAAATGAGATAATCTCACTGAAAATAAAGTCTTTGTTAGGCCTCCAACTAAGGATTATTATAATTGTTGACAAATCTGCTGATTATTTTCTTGATTAATCGAGTTGTTTATTGGTTTATAAAATATCAGAAAATGGTGAAAAATGTCGACCAGTATTTCTCAAAGCCCAAGATAATGTTCTCAAATATCTTGTTTTTTTTCAACAACCCAAAGATATTCAGTTCACTGTCACAGAGGATAAAGAAACCGGAAAACAATCATATTTAAGATGCTAGAATCAGATAATTTTGAATGTTTTATTCTTAAAAAAATGCTGAAACCAATTAATGGACCATCAAAAAAGTTGAAGATAAATTTAATAGTTGACAACTACGTGATTAATCATTGCAGCTCTAGACTATGTGTTCCTTTCAGCCTTTTCACCCCATTATCCCCATGTCAGATCTACTGGTGTGCATTTCTCTCTACCACCACTGTGTATTTTCTTTGCTGCTTGAAAGTCGCCAAAGTTACAAAGTTGATGCTCATTGTGGCTCTTTAAAGCCAAACAGCCTCTGATACTGGTATTGATACCAGTACTGTGTAAATGATATTAGCCGTACTTTTATAAAGACTACATAATCTTAAAAATGGGGCATGTTGTGACAGCAGTTAAAACAGTATTCTTTTGCTTCTCGCAGGATTCTTCTTTTTATCGCTGTTTACTAGAAATAAACTTGACTTGCAAAAAAAATTAAAAAATAAATACACTTAACATTGATTTTCTCCAGGTTATTCTCAGTTTATTCAGGTTATTTTGTTTTTTAACCTGTCCTGCACACCAGTGGTTTACAGTATGAGGAGCTGGATACCATGTTGTGCCAGACAGATTATTATTGAAACTATTGGTTTGTTGTTGTTACCATCATTTTAACTTTTGTCCCCTGGACATTTAAATCATTAAACATCAGAGGTCCATATTAATAAGCTCAGGAAGTGTCAATAGCTCACATTGGGGACCAACATCTGATATATTGCAACAGCACAAACTCTTAAAAACAACTTGTTTTTGCTGAATGAAGGCTCATAGAAGCTCTTATTGATGGGCTTTTGTTCTGAAAAGCTTTACAATAAGTGAACCTCGACTTGCTCTGCTTCCATGAATTACCCCAAAGAAGTGAAATTGACATTTACAGCTCAAATGTATGTTCAATTCCTTTTCATTAAACTGTCTGTGCATCTTCATATCAGCAACATCCCAAATCATAATAATCTGTTATGCTGTGGCACATTTCATTGTTATAATTACAAGAACTGAGCAATAGGCCAAAGTAAAAGAGCACATTTGGACTTTGTCTGGCAAATAAAATAATATCATGTAAAATAAGCAGAAAAGCTGAAATGTGCACAGAAGCTCCTCATAAGTTAAGTTATTTATTAGGTATAATTTCAAAATAACATTTTCCATAACAACTTTAATCCTCATATTCCTAACATAACTAAATAATATAACAAACTCCACAGGAAATAATCAGCTTACATAATTTAAGCATGTCAAACATCACCCGTCTATCGGCTGATCTAAACAATAAATTATGTCTGACAGGTCATCATGATTCAGTTCAACCTGCTAACACCACCATGTCGTCCTACTTTGTTTCCATGAGGTGAATCTGCTTCAACTGCATCTGAAGAAAATCACATAAAACTTGAGTAAAGTTAGAGTTTTAAATGTAACTGTAAATCAGAAGTCAGCCTGTTTTATTTGATGCAGGAGGCTCAAACCTGACTGGACTTCACATCATCTCTTCCTGCTCCTCTGTGTCTTCTGTCTGTGCTGCAGTGACGGCCTTCAAGTCCGAGACATTGTCATATGCAGGATCAGAGTCTAACTGATGGGAGAGATGATATAAATTTACTTTCCAGAGCATTTATGAGCCAAGTTATTCTAACTGTGATAAAGGGGACATTTTGTCAACAGGACCTCTCTCTCTCACCTCTATCATCTCTGCAGGTTCATTTGGTTCAGAGGTGAAGCTCAGAGTTTTCTTCTTCCTGGATTGAGTCAAACATACAAAATTTAATATCATGAAATTCACAACAGTAAAATTAAAAGAAGTTTGAAAGTAAAGGGCCAGTGACTGAACTGGTTTGATTGTTTTACCTCGTCCACAGATTCAGGAGAAGCAGAGGAATCAGCATCAAGACCACCAGAGTCAACCTGATGATATTCATTATTATTGACGAATTCCCTAGAAATACAGACAGATATGTGATATTCCTCATTAGCAGGATTCGAGGATTAATAATTCACTGTCCCAGTGGATACTGTCTATTAATCAGTCAGTCAGTGTTATCCACCTCTGACATGATGGAGGCTCCTCCTTGAACACAGCTACAGAAAAACAGTCTGAAAATGTAGACAGGAAATTTTCTTTTTACCAGTTATGTGAGTGAGGACATTTTGGTTTTTACATATTAACATGTGAATCAGGTCTGGTGCAGTAAACGTCTGTGTATACAGCTAAATGCAAAAACTTACCTGCCACAACAATCAGATGTAAGGTGGAGTTATGACGTCCTCTTCTGTTCTGGGCTTCACAGTAATAATTCCCACTGTGTTCAGCTCTGAAGTCAGTGATGGTGAAGATCTGTCCTGATGCTTTTGGTGAGTCTTCATTCTCCTTGTACCAGGTATAATTAGCTGCTGGGTTAGCATCACTGCTGCAGGTCAGAGTCACTGAACTGCCCTCCACTATCTCAGCAGAGGGACTCACTGACACAGAGGGAAGATTTGGAGCATCTGGGGAAGATTAAATAAATTAGAGACAAAAAAAAATGTGTTTTTTTTCAATTTCGCTATGTTGCTTTTATGTTTTATCTAAAGAACTTTGCCTTGTTGAAATGTGCTTTACAAATAAACTTGTCTTGCCTTATGTGTGTGGAGGCATCTGAAACTTTGGTTTTGTGACTGGCAGCAGACAGACCTGTGTGTTCGGACCACTTGAATTACACAAAAATCTAAAGCTGTGTTCACACTGAAAGTGGGTTAACCGGTCGACATGCATATATTCAGTAACTTAGGTTTAGGCACACACTCGGTGGTGGCTGTGGTAAGGGTAATTGGCTTCAGGGGGCTGTAAAGAGTAAGTCAGCTAGCTGGCAGTATCAAAGTAAACAAGCGTCCTGGAATTGCAGTTACAGTCCCAGGATTGTGGTCCTGAAACTGCATCCTGCGGTACTGCAGCTACATGCTACTGGTTTTGGGCGGCCCGATTACATACAAAGTCAATGCAAAGATGCAAATTCATCCAATGAATGAAGGCGAGGCGAAAGATACGTTTGTTGGGACATTAGCTGGCTCGCGCAAGTTCAAAACTTTCAACTTAAGCGAGAAATTCGCTTGATGTTGTGTTGCGAAAGCCCATCAGCACTGAGATTGTCCGGCTTTGTTTGGAGAGGACCAGGTGGAGCAGGGAATCAAAATGCAGCTGACCGACGGAGATCTGCTAAAGAACGGGGAAGTGTACGGGAAGCAGCGCTGCAGTTTCTGGACCAATAAACGCCCGCAGTCTAACTGGATTATGCTCTGAAAACTATGCTGTTTAACTGCGGGAGAAGAGTTAACTGCTTTTATTAAATGAGCTTTTTAACCTTAGTTTTTGGGATTACAATGTTGATTCATCTTTACAGGAGCTTTTTGGCAGCTAGCTTCCGTGCACATCCGGTTCCACTGTTATTAGAGTCGATTGGCACCCAGAGCTCTGCTGGAGTACTACTTCATATTTACAAAAAAAACCAGACAAAACTGGACATGACTTGGAGAAAAAAAGCCAGGAAGTCTAACAAATCAGCATCATATTGTAGGTATTTCAGCATCAGTTTGATCCAAGCGGCAAACTTCCGGTCTCCCGCTTGACGCCAATACGGAAGTGTCTGAAACTGCAATTCATCGAGTGGCCACTTGAGGCTGGCTGCAGAAGGGAGTCAATCTCCATTGACCCCCATGTTAAAAAGCCCAACTTTACAGCAGAATAAAACATGTTTACAGCCTGGTTCAAAAAATGGTTTTAGTGCATATCGCTAATTTTGCCCTTCGTGACAACTGTGAGGGGGGTGAATTTTTTTATAACTCACCTGCTTAAATTATATTAAGCCTTAAAGTTCTGCATTATTAGGGGCGTGGTCGCTTTGATTGACAGGCGTCTCTAACCTCTGCCACTCCTAACAATGTGTCCGCCGTCCAGTGTTGCCAACTTAGCGACTTTGTCGCTATTTTTAGCGACTTTTCAGACCCCTTTAGCGACATTTTTTCAAAAAAGCGACTAGCGACAAATCTAGCGACTTTTTGGACAAACCTTAGCAACTTTCAAAATTCCAAATATCGCCAGTACTGCTAGTGTGAGGTCTTACTTCCCCGCTGCGTCTGTCAGTGAGCGGCTGAGAGGAGCAGCACATTCCGTTGACTGCACGCCAGCGAACATAGACATGAATGAGCTGCGCATGTGCACGCTGTGTTAGAAGGAACCAATCAGTGATCACATAGCAGCTGTCTTCTCCTTTGTTTTAATTCAAAACATTTAATTTGTTTTTTCTTGGCATGCGCGCTTATATTCACTACTGATCAGAGTTTTAGTTCATTCCGGTTCGGTTTCTGAACTCTCCGACTTCAGATCGTATATTTACTGGACATTCGGCTATATACTCATATAAAAACAGTATGAGCACGGTTTAGGGGAGATAACCGTTATTATAAACTGAAATAGGCTACAGTACCGACAAATTAGGCAGAATGCAAATACAACTCGATGACGTCATTAATATGCTAATGACGCATGACGTAATCTGGCGACATTTAGCTACTTTTCGAGCAGGCTTTAGCTACTTTCCATTGAAAATAGTTGGCAACACTGCCGCCGTCTGTTAGCCTCACTCAGCTACATGGAGCTCTGAGGCTCAGCCTGTCGGAGGCTTTTGGACATTTCTACATGCAGATACCGGATGATTAATGGCAGGCTGTGCAGTTCATTGGAGAGAGAACCTCCAGGAAATCCGTGTTCTACTTGGTGAGTGAAATTGCTGTATTTTATTTATGTGTTAACATTTAACAGGTATCTGCATACAGCCGGTTAGTTTAACGTTAGCTCGTCACGCTAATTAGCCATATACGAAGTAAGTAAGTTAGTGTGTTTTAACCACAGCTTTTAATGAGTCAAAGACAAGTCAGCAAGAAGAGAGAAGCCAAAATGTAACGTTATTAGATTAACCTTAGTGTTAGACATTAGGGTGATAATGCTTTGGGAAAAAAGGCATCTGTGTGAAGTTGTAATTAAAAGGCTCAGCTCTCAGTTAGCTGATGTTATGCTAACGGTAACTTTTACTAACGGGCGATGTGAGATTTAGCCACGTCCTCTAACGGAATCACTGTCAGATACTAGCCAGGTACTATTAGAAGTACCTGGCTGTTCCTGACCCCGATGGACACGAAGGGTTTAAAGTCAGAGAGCCGAGGGGGGCAGCTGCTGCCTGAAACTGTCACACCGAGCACCGATGCCGCTATGTGAGCTAGCTGTCTCTCCCGAGGGGAGCCGTGCACCTCCGACTGTAACGTTACTGTTTAATAACTATAACGTTATACTATTCTTGATTGATTCAGAGTACATATTAAAAGCAGTGTAATGTCATCAATAAGTTATTACACTCAGATGTAGCATTCATTGAGATTCAGCAAACAATCTGAGGTGAAAACTGCGTTTGATCAGCGACGTTTCTGATAAGGAGCTTAAGAGGTGGATGCATAATTCGGCAGAACAGCTGTTGTAGGCTGACTGTTACCTGCAGAGATTTGCATCCACCTTTTTGTCAGCATATAACGTTAATGCACGTTCTGCCTGCAGACAGGTAGCTGGGCTGTAACTAGGGCGATGGTTTAGTTAAGTCGAGAAATTAGGTGGTGTGAGAGCCGCCTCTGAGTTTGTTTGGTGGATTGAAATTTGCTTAACTGTCTACCCATTGTTGTCTTTACAGGTACCAGAGGAGCTGAGTGCAGAAACCTCCAGATGTGATTAGCTGTGTCCAGCTCTTCAGGAGAGAACAGCTCCAGCTTCCAGCTCTTCAGCTTCTGCTTTTCTTTTTACTCACAACACCTGATATCTTATCAACAGACTCCATCATTATAATAACTCTCAACACATTTTAAGTCATATAAAACTACTTTTACATTTGTAACCTTTTAATATTGTTGTTTTCATAAATGCAAGACAAGAGTTTATTTATTTGTCAAACTATTGCTTTTGTATTTGAAATACTTTGTTATAATGTGTATAAAACTAATTATACATTAAAAAAAATCATTCTTCATTATCAGTTTCATATTTTAATTTTAAACAGTGTGATCTAAACTTAATATATTATAGTTAATGGCTGTAAATGGAAATATTAAGATATTATTTATAGGCTAACATTTACATTTACATGTTAGTAGAAAGTAAAAAATGAAGTGCAGATCATTCTTTGTTTCAGCGCTTACCCACAGGATGGTCTGGATGCGCCCACATTATTCTGTTTTGACTAGACTTATATCAGAGCAGCAAACAAGGCGCTCTTCAGAAACTTCAGGCTCTGGTATACAGTATATGGGTACTGGGTGTATGGCTCCTTATTTATCTTAAAGTATAAGGTAGAAAGTAAAAATACTCCTGCACACACAGAAGTACACTGCATAATTACTTTTCAAAATTTCATGTGAAACGTTCGGGAGTATTTTCACTTTTTAACTTATACCAGACTGATGTTCTTTAGCAAGAGTTCAGTTTTAATGTTTCATGTTTTTTCTGTGGTTTACCATTAGCTTTTCAGTAAGTAGTAAAGACAGGGAGTGCTAATATATATAGGATTTATTACAATGTGAAGCATAAACCATATCTTTTTTAAATGGACCTATAACACAAATATGGACAATATTTACAACTCAAAGTAACAGAAAGAGAGAACGCCTTTCCACATCAGTCCACGCCAACAGATACAGACTTCCAGGACAATAACAAGGCTTCCAGGTCTGTGCAGCTCTCTGGCACCAGGTGGGACATCTGATCCACAGAGTGACTCTAGGAGGCAAATGCTTCAGGTGATGAAAAATATAAATATAAAAAAATACAGATGAGTCTTTAATAAATAGAATATTGTGAAGTAAATTTTCTAAGGCAATTCTATTCAAAAAGTGAATCTGATCTATTCTAGATTCATTACACAAAGTGAAGCATTTCAAACCCTTTTTGTTTTCATCTTGATTACAGTTTAAATATATAAACAGAATAAAAAATACATTTCTCTATTATAAATTATACAGAAATGTGAACTGGAGACGAGTTCTCTAAACAGCTAATTAACTCAAACACCTGCAAAGGTTTCTGAAGCCTGTAATCTCTCAGTCTGGTGCTCACAATGTACTTTTCCACAGTATTCTAATTTTTTGAGATGCTCCTCTAAAAGATGCCTCAGTGTTTTAATGTTGACAGCACTATTATGTCACATAAGTGGGAGAGATGGAACAAAGGAGACAGTCTTTAAATGTTTTTGTGTTGCCTGCTTAAGACAGACAATTTTATCAGCTGTCAAATGTCCAGCAGCCAAGTTGTTCTACTAATGTTAACGTGGAGCAGGCGTGGAGGCATCAGATCCTCAACAAGAACCTTGTGACAAATATAAAAAGTTTCTCTCTCAAGTGTCCTTTTCCAGACAATAATCCCACACAGCCCTGCCGACAGCAGCAGCGTTACTCAATATAACGGTGTGGGGAATTAATTAACGTGACAACAGCGATGGCTAACGTTAAGGACTCTACCGCTAGCTTATTATGTTTATTACAAGTAACCATAGACTGTATAGCAAGTAACACACCGAGGTGACGTCCAGATAAACGACTCGTAACTACCGTTATCTAAAAGGGTTAATTGAATCGCTTCAGATTGTTCGTTTGATGTAACGTTAAGTGAAAATTAATGTAATTAATAACTGTTTCATAGTTAACTGTTAACGTTGGTGTTGCAAAATAACGTTACCTTATTTATATATTAAAAAGCATTTAAACCCTGGTAAAGTATAATGTCAATAACAGAATTGTGAGTTATTTTAATATTTTCCGATGTCTTACCTTGATGAGCTGGCGACGATAAACTGGTACCAAAACGGCCACAGGTTCCAACCTCCACCGTACAGCACCGGGGGTTTAGAAGCTACCTCTGCTAACGCAGAATAGCATATAGCATTAGCTCCTTAGCATGAGCTAACTCGGTCATGTCGAGCTATGCGGGAGTGGTTTCAGCAACACGTCACCTCAGCTCCACCCATGACCTGCCTCTTTGCCCATTTATGGTTATCCGGGAGTGACGCGCGGTGACGCGGCGCCAAGATGGCGACGGCCGGCTCCGCCCAATTCGGGCTTCAAAACTGCTCTTCAGAAACCAACGGGTGACGTCACGGATACTACGTCCATTTTTATATACAGTCTATGGTTTGATCCCTCCGTCGTCAACCGCTTATCCTG
>JALXJV020000003.1:32463872-32525951 GCA_024633595.2 Lepomis macrochirus
TCTGTGTGTTCAGACCACTTGAGTTACACAAAAATCTAAAGCTGTGTTCACACTGAAAGTGGGTTAACCGGTCGACATGCTTATAATCAGTAACTTAGGTTTAGGCACACACTCGGTGGTGGCTGCGGTAAGGGTAATTGGCTTCAGGGGGCTGTAAAGAGTAAGTCAGCTTGTTTACAGTATCAAAGTAAACAAGCATACTGGAATTGCAGTTACAGTCCCAGGATTGTGGTCCTGAAACTGCAGCCTCCGGTACTGCAGCTACATGCTACTGGTTTTGGGCGGCCCGATTACATACAAAGTCAATGCAAAGATGCAAATTCATCCAATGAATGAAGGCGAGGCGAAAGATACGTTAGTCGCGACATTAGCTGGCTCGCGCAAGTTCAAAACTTTCAACTTAAGCGAGAAATTCGCTTGACGTTGTGTTGCGAAAGCCCATCAGTGGTGAGATTGTCCGGCTTTGTTTGGAGAGGACAAGGTAGAGCAGGGAATCAAAATGCCGCTGGCCGACGGAGATCTGCTAAAGAACGGGGAAGTGTACGGGAAGCAGCGCTGCAGTTTCTGGACCAATAAACGCCCGCAGTCTAACTGGATTATGCTCTGAAAACTATGCTGTTTAACTGCGGGAGAAGAGTTAACTGCTTTTATTAAATGAGCTTTTTAACCTTAGTTTGTGGGATTACAATGTTGATTCATCTTTACAGTAGCTTTTTGGCAGCTAGCTTCCGTGCACATCCGGTTCCACTGTTATTAGAGTCGATTGGCACCCAGAGATCTGCTGGACTACTACTTCATATTTACAAAAAAAAAAGATAAAACTGAACATTACTTGGAGAAAAAAAAGCCAGGAAGTTTAACAAATCAGCATCATATTGTAGGTATTTCAGCATCAGTTTGATCCATCCATCGTCAACCGCTTATCCTGCGTACTGGGTCACAGCGGGCCTGGAGCCTATCCCAGCTGACATTGGGCAAAAGGCGGGGTACACCCTGGACAGGTCGCCAGTCCGTTGCAGGGTGACACATAGACAAACAACCACTCACACTCACATTCGCATCTAAGAGCAATTTGGGAGACACCAATTAACCTAGCCTGCATGTCTTTGCATGGTGGGAGGAAGCCGGAGCATCTGGAGAAAACCCACGCAGACAAGGAGAGAACATGCGACCTGGGTTTGAACCCACAAACTTCTCGCTCCATTTATTGCAATTAAATCATAGCAAAAAGTTCACTTTACGTTCATTTAGCTATAGTATCTGCGAGTTGTGCAGCAGTTGTCCAGCGATAAAACCTGCAAGGTTGCATTGCGTTGTATGTGAACACAACATATGAGAAGGCAAGAAGAATGTCCTTAAAGTTTTTTGGAGTAAACACAAAAATGTGCTGAAAAAATTGGAATTGTGTCCCTGACTGACTGTCTATTAGAGTTGGGTTGATATTATATTACTGATTAGCACAAGTTAAGAAATATACTTAATATACTAAAACTGTATTCATTTTTCTGCAGATGACATGAAGATATATATTTCTACTGTAATTTAACTGTGTGGGGGTTAAAAGTTGGCCCTTCCTACAATCAAAAAAAATGTAGCCACCTAACAAAATGAAGGCAGCAATTTTGTTTCTAGCAAAATGTATTTAGCAAAAAAAAACAACAACTACATATTAACTTACTCTCTCACCAGCCACTATACCTGGTGGTTTTCCAAAGTTACTAGCCAATATGTGTGGGAGCATCTAAAACTATGGCAGGTGGTTATCTGGATCACTGAAGGTTTGAATCCCCTGAACATCCATGCAGATTTGGGAATCCCAAATATCTGAGTGGATAATTCAGTTTTAAAAAGTTGTCATTAGTTGAATGATGATTGTAGCTGTGTTTTACTCACATTTCACATTAATAAAGACTGATTTAGATGTCTTCTTCCCCAGCTTATTCTCAGCTGCACAGTAATACTCTTCAGAGTCAGAGGACTGGATGGAGCCAAAGAAAAGCTGTGGTTCTTTACTGACAGGATGAACGTTTGGATTTCCATTCTTCTTGTACCAGTTGTATTTAGCTGCTGGTTTAGCATCACTGCTACAGGTCAGAGTCACTGAACTGCCCTCCACTATCTCAGCAGAGGGACTCACTGACACAGAGGGAAGCTTTGGAGCATCTGAAGAAGATCAAATAAATGAACAAAATTAGGACAGATTTCTTAGTGATGTGTTGAAATGAGTTAATGTGTGTGGAAGCATCTGAAACTTTGGAGGTCATTTTGTGACTGGCAGCAGACAGAGCTGTGTGTTCGGACCACTTGAGTTATAAGAGACTGAGAGACAACAAGACACAAATGTGCTGAAATGTGTTCTAAATACTGGAATGATGGCCCTGTATCAATAAGCAGACTTGGTCCTTCCTACAATCCAAAAAATGTTACCACCTAACAAAATCTCGGGACGATTTTCTTTCTAATTGAAACAAATGGTTCAATGAACTGATCAAGTAAAATGACCAAAATACTGAAATTCTGAAATGTGTATTTGTAAACACAAGACAACAAAGTTAAATTAAAATAAGTAGAGATACAATACTGTCTTTAAAATAAATTTTCACAAAAATATTGTTTTTTAAGCATAAACATTTTTTGAAAACTTTCCCACCCATAAACACAAATGTAATTGTGATCTTTCCAGGGACGGATACACGATACACCAGCACCACCCACGGCTCACTTTATGTAAACAAGGTTACTGAACAATATTTATAACAATACAATGAGTGGTGATGGTGCAATGGATAAGACACATGCCTTTGGCGTGAGAGACCAGGGTTTAATTCCCCATTGTGATCCATCTACCAATGTGTCCCTGAGCAAGACACTTGACATAGTTGCTCCAGAGGCATGCGACCTCTGACATGTGTAGCAATTGTAAGTCGCTTTGGATAAAAGCATCAGCAAAATGAATAAATGTAACAATAACTTTAGCAAACAGAACAAAGGCAGCGTGTTGCCAGTCAGAGCTGAAGAAAGTGCATGATCAGCAAAAAAATCTGACTGGAAAATTGAGCTTTAAAAAGTTGTCATTAGTTGAATTGTGTGTTTAAAATTAGCTGTGTTTTACTCACATTTCACTTTAATAAAGACTGATTCAGATGTGTTCTTCCCCATCTGGTTCTCAGCTGCACAGTAATACTCTCCAGAGTCAGAGGACTGGATGGAGCCGAAGACAAGCTGTGGTTCTTTAATGCGTAGATTGCCATTCTTCTTGTACCAGGTATAATTAGCTGCTGGGTTAGCTTCACTGCTGCAGGTCAGAGTCACTGATCTGCCCTCCACTATCTCAGCAGAGGGACTCACTGACACAGAGGGAAGCTTTGGAGCATCTGGAGGAGAAAACATGACATTTAATTTCAAGATGAGTTTGAGTTTGCACAGTGGAGCATATTTTAAATGGACAATATTTAATCCAAATACAAAGTGGAGGAGCAGCTTGATTTCCTCCCGTATCAGAAACTACATGGGTTCCTGTTACCATGGATACAATTTGGACACTTTGATACTGAAGCAGTGGACTAAAGACTCACTGAAGGAGAGTGGTAATCTATAAATTTCTTTCTTTAATTTGTTAGACGGCAGCAACTGGAGTGTGTGTGCAATGGACATTCACATAAAGCACGTGTTAGAAATACCAAACTAGAAGGAAACAGAAAACCTAAAGCACAAAATCATCACAGATATAAAGACTGAAAATGACTGAAAACAGTCCAGCAGTGCTGAAGACAGGAGACCAAGTAAATGATCCTGGTTCAGTGTCTTTGGACACCACCATGTCTACTGCTGACCGCTAGTGGCTAAATAAGCTAAATGAGTGCATTAAACAATGAAAATGTGTGTCAGACATGATTTTTCCACATGTGGCATTTTCTGACATCATCACTTCCACAAGGAAACTTGATTGGACAGATCTTGTAACACTGATCACTTTTAATTCTTCATAACTTGGCAAATATCTGCCTTCATTCTTTTCACTCGTGTTTGTGTGGATGGATCAGAATAAGTTAAAACCTGGACCCAGGAAGTGTTTTGCTGAAGAACACATTTTAAAAAGATTCAAGTACAGGTAATCAGGGAATTTCTCTGATGATGAAGTTTTATCTGATCCAGAGAACTTAAACAGTCTAAAGAAAAGATAACAAATCTTGTTTCAATACATTTTCATTGTGTTATTTTACAGTGAAGACAGAATAAGAGTTAATTATGCAACATGTCTACAATCTCATGGGCCAGTGATTTGGTTTTCAACCAATTCTACAACGAATCACTAAATACCACTGAGTTACATGCAGTTAATGTGCAGTACAAAAGGTTAAAGGCTCCACCAGATGGTGTCATGTCAGTGGAAGGTTGGATGTAAACTCACACACTGGAGGAGAGGGGAACTTCTCATATCCTCGTACAGCACAGGAAACTCTTTCTGCAGGATAAAAGGAGGCTGAATAAGAATTAGATGTTTGTCCTCTAATGTTCTGTCTATTCTTGTACCAGATGTAGGAAGGATGACCAGGTAGACGACATCTGCTGTGACACTTCAGCTCTGCCTTGTTATAAGACTCAAAGGTCTGTAATCTGCTCACCTGCACCTGGAGATCTGAATATGTGAACAAGGAAGAGAAATCTTCAATTAGTCTGATCAACACACACAAAGACACACAGATGTGAGTAACCTTCATAACATATTGAACACTTGGAACTAAACTCATAAATATTGATATGAAAATGTTACCTGTGACAGACAGAGTGACTCCAGGTAAACCAGTATATTTCCCATCTGGTCGTTTTGTTATGAACCTGAACTTGTACTTAGCAGAGTCGCTCTCTCTCAGGTCTCTGATTCTCAGAGTGCAGCGGTTGTTCTGACAAATATACTCCACACGACTTGAATACTTCGGGTCCTTTCGTAGATCCACATAAACATGATTACTCACTTTTATAAACCAGAATGTTTCCTCAACTGAAGTATTCTGGCCTTTTTTTGTGGATGGGTATTTGTACGTGCAGTTTATTTCCACTGTTGATCCTTTTAAGGCACAGATCTGAGTAGGAGTGTAAGTCACTCCCCAGCCATCCTGACTCTGTACCACTGTAACACAGAGCACATCAGAAACAATCAACATTAATAACTTAATTTAGCAATCAGTTAATAAAACAAAGTGGATCAAACTGCCAATATGATTTAAGGGAAATGTAACCAAACTTTAGAATCCTGAATTATCTGCAGTCATTGTCACAGAAAATTTATAAGGTGTTTATCATATTTTAATGTTGTGAGAATTTACTTCTGTGTGTGTCTGCTTGAGTCCATTCATTCAAAAAATAAATCTAATCAAAATGCCTGAAAAGTGCAGCTTATGTGTCAACACACAAGTTATCCAAACTGAAAATTCATAAAAACACAAAGTCTTGCTCAGGTATACACAGTCAGTGCAAAGGAAGATGTACACATGCTTTCTACAGTTAATCTCTATTTGCACTGAGGCAGGACATCATCCAGTCTGAAGGGCCAGTGAAGTGAACAGGAATGTATCAGACCTGTGACCTTTAATGCAGTTTACTGACCACATTTTAAATAGCCTGTGGTTTTCCTGTTCACTCTGCGGTCAGGTTGCTGCAGAGTAAGGTGTGAAAACTAAATGCAGCTCACTGAGGTGTGGGAGAGTTTCTAACAACGTTGTTGTTGAGTTATGGACTTTTGCGGAGATTTGAACTGAGATAATGGCCCTGTTTCAGAAAGCAGGCTTAACAAAGTCTGAGCTTATCCCTGAGCTCTTAGTTGAGCCTGAGACAGGAAATTTTCGGTTCCAGAGCAGCTGATCAGAATTAGTTTAATCAACTCTACAGTTGAGCCTGATGGAAGCGCGTGCGTGGGGATGAAAAAAGCCATCATCAATGGAGCTCCGATACTATGATTCACCATGGCAACGGGTAAATAAAGGCAGAGCCTCCATTTTAATCGGTGGAGCTAGAAATATGAATGCGTGCCAACACGGACCATGAAAGGCTAAACGCAGGAGTGGAAGAAGGATCAATACGTTAACATAGTACATTTTTTACAGCGTTGCTCATTCATCATTTACCACAGTGGAGTTTCCTTAATGAATAATAATTAAATAAGAAGGCTATATATTTATAAGGTGTAACCTGACGGGACTAAAGACTACCTGATTATGAAAATAGGTGGTAGATCCAGACAATGGATGCTTCTGTGTCCCGGCTGAGGTTTGGTTGTACTTCTTGACTCTGTATGATAGCCCATGGTTTATGACATGGTCTATGATAGTAGCATCAGTTCCCCGAGCTCTGGCCCTTCTTTGAGCACCACCACACATTCTGACTCCTCTCCCTCCACCTTATCTTTGTCCCACTCCTCTCCCTTGTCAAGTTCCTCACTCTCATGCAGGAATTTTACTTGTTTTCTTCATGTTACTTTATTGTTCCTTTTCCACCCAAGATCATCCCAAAGCGCTCCTCTTTTACTTTATACACGATTGAAAGAACCTCAACACGTGAGTGTTTCCTAGATGGGAATGTGATGGATCTATTTGCATAACTCGTATCAGCGGTTTCTCAGTAGCAATGGGATAAAATAAAGGGATTATATTTGTGTTTCAAGTCACAATATGAAAAGCAGTTCACTTTGACTTTAGCCTATAAGTTGGGTTTAGAACATGATGGGGTTTTTTGTCATACAGTGTGAAAGCATGTGTAAAAATGTGAAATTCAAGCATTTTAAATTTGTGTTGAGTGTATGCATTTTGTGTCAAAGCAACACGAAATGTATTAATTGTATAGCCTACACAGTCAGATGTTGTTCTGTGTCAAGAGTATAGGAAATTTGTTTAAGGTGTTAAAAGGATTGTCAAAGTGATAAAAAACTGTATTACGCATTAAACAGAGGAACAGTCAAATAAATCCCCAAATATTTTCAGTTTACATCATGTAAAAGTGTTTAGCACCCAGTTACTTTATCCAAAAGACAAGAGCAAAGGGCGTTGGCCTACACAAAACACACTTCGTAATATTCATCACAACTGACACAAAAACAGTCAAAAAATATATAAAAAACAACTTAACATATGTGGAGTTGAAGTATTTGTACATAAAAGCAATGCGTTTGTAGCGTTTCTGGGAAGTTTGCCTTTCACACAACTCTGATCCACTTATTTACTCACTTATGTGAACTTCAGCCTACTTTTACAGGACTTACATTTCCCAGATTTCTCTGTTTTAATGCAATGAATGTAAGTTTAGATATTCAGTACCTGACACGGAGAGAAGGAAGACGATAAATCCTCTTGTTGCTGCAGTTAAACTCATAGTTGCTCCTCTCGTCTCTGTGTAACTTCAGAGACAATAAAACATGTCAGCAGATAATGAACACAGGAGATATACAATACCTGTCACATCAATAAACAATTCTACTTACAATGAAGAAGGACGCTGTCTCTAAAGATGCCTTTCCTTTGTGGTCAGTAAGCAGAGCACAGACCTCTAGCTGTTAAATGACTACATTTCCTTCCTCTTTAGATTATTTATACATCATTAGTAGGAAGTTGTGATGTTTTACAAACTGTGAACTTACTGAGAATAAGAAAATAGTGTTATGGCCTGTTGGTACTAAACCTGTGACGCTGCTTCCCACTGACACAAGAAAAGACCATTGAAAAAGAGAAAACTCATTTTAAACTTCCTTTTTTAAGCACAAAAAACAAGAGAGGTGTTTAAGGTGGTTTGATGCATCACTTGACACATCTAGTGCATCTTTAGACGGTAAAATAACCTTTATACCAGTAGAGTTCAAAGAGATGGACTGCAGAAGTGTGGGATGTAACATGTGTTTATTCGGTATTAAGAAACATGTAAGAAAAGTAGATCAGAAACAATGACTTACACAGAAATCAGAATGTAAATTAACTCTTTTACTCAGTCATCATCTATCAAAGACCATATCATAAACCATGGGCTATCATACAGAGAGTAAACAGGTACAGCCACACCTCAGCCATGACACAGTGGCATCCATTGTCTGGACTTTTTGAGAAATAACTACACCTTTTAAAAAGAACGATGAACGCATCAAAGAACTCCAATATGTCCTGGTAAGGTTACACAATATAGTTGTAAAGTCTATCTAGCTTTGGTTCACAGGAGTTTGAGTATCACCATGGTACATCGATAAGAATGTAGAAGGGACAATGATTCCGTTTAAGCCATTTATTACCACTGTTCACACATGAGGAGCAACATGAGATGAGGCTTGACAGTTATGGTTTTCTACAAAATGATAAACAAAGAAACACACAAAAGTTACAATACAGTAAACCAATATATAACATAACATTTAACTAGGCGCCAAACAAACATTTGTACACTAACCAAAGAGGCCTACCACTACAGAAATAAGGAAATACTACATACCAAACATTCATTTAACAATTACCTACAAGAATTTCATCATGGTTATACTACCTTTGCCTTAAAAACTACAATCATCAAACCATGTGCACTGCGCACTTACACACAATATGATATCCGTAGTCTAAAGCAAACAATCAGTGTGAGGAATATAGCATCTACCAGTATGTATACTAGTCAAGCATTCAATCCCATCAAATTTACAAATAACCATTAAAATACAGCAAACATGAAAAAGGCAATAACTCACTTTATCACGCACAACCATGGATGGTATCTGAATTACAGAAACTGAGGGTCCTCACATGTGGTTTGTGTTGCTGCCAGCCAGAACAAAGGAAATGGGTGGGGTCTATAAGGTGAACCATTGATTAGGAGGAAGTGAGATCAGGTGAGATTGGGTGGATCCTTGCCATGGAAATAAACAGAGGGCTATTGAATAGTATGACTCTATTCTACAATAGTCATTACTGTACTATACATAGTGTGTTTTGCAGTAAACTACTCAATAAACCTGAAGTACAGTAGGACATACAGTAGGTATACAGCAAAGTATTTACACTCACTGTGTCTGATTACTTTCAGAGAGTCATGAAGTTGGAGGCCAATCAAGTCCCACATTACAGTAAATGATCTACATTGAGGAGGCTGGCTTCAACTTGGCGAAATTCATTCATTCATCTTTTGTACTGAATTTCTGCAGCAAAAGAAACAAAATGCATGCATTTACTAAACCCAACAAAAGAAACATGTAGAGAGACTTCAAAAGAAACTTCAGAGCAAATCCTATCTATAATACAATATAGACACTATATTGTATAAGAGGCAGACGTGACACATAAAATAATGCAGTTTCATTATGACATTGTGCTATGATTGACTAAATGTTCCTGTTGGAAGAGAACATGTGTTAGTGAGTGTTAGTATAAAACTGTAAAACAGAACATAGAGAGAGCTTTCAGAGTGATGAAGCCTGAATGTGCCACACTGAAGCTTCACCACTAGAGGACAGTGAAACATCACAGATACTGAATCAGGATGCAGAAACATTTTACCATCCATCACTGATTGTTGAGTCAAATTTTAAGTTTACTTTTGTTTGTTTTTTTTAAATTTATTATCTTGGGGCAGTTTGTCTTTGGTTAATAGTGCCAGTAGATACATGGACAGATGCAGGGAGAGAGAGGAGACTTTCACATCATAGTGATGGTACATAGTGTTGTTTATAGCAAAATGAGACAATCTCACTGAAAATAAAGTCTTTGTTAGGCCTCCAACTAAGGATAATTATCATTGTTGACAAATCTGCTGATTATTTTCTTGATTAATCGAGTTGTTTATTGGTTTGTAAAATATCAGAAAATGGTGAAAAATGTCGACCAGTATTTCCCAAAGCCCAAGATAAAGTTCTCAAATATCTTGTTTTTTTCAACAACCCAAAGATGTTCAGTTCACTGTCACAGAGGATAAAGAAACCAGAAAATAATCATATTTAAGAAGCTAGAATCAGAGAATTTTGACTGTTTTATTCTTAAAAAATTACTGAAGCAAATTACTGAATCATCAAAAAAATTGCTGATAAATTTAATCGTTGACAGCTACGTGATTAATCATTGCAGCTCTAGACTATGTGTTCCTTTCAGCCTTTTCACCCCATTATCCCCAGGTCAGATCTACTGGTGTGCATTTCTCTCTACCACCACTGTGTATTTTCTTTGCTGCTTGAGAGTCGCCAAAGTTACAAAGTTGTTGCTCATTGTGGCTCTTTAAAACCAAACAGCTCTGAAACTGTAAGATGCAACTTTTAGCTAATACATCTTTCACAGATGAAAATGTCTCTTCAGAAACTCACTTTACCATGAAGATAAACTTGAGCATGTAGCCCTTGATGAGTGGTAACACATAATCACATCTTTTGTTATCCTGACAATATACCCTCAATTCCATATTTGTATGATACTTACTGACAGAACACCGATATTGTTACTTCACAGCTGTATTACATTTGTTAACGCACATACACTCACTGATTATATGGATAATCAGGTAGGTGTGAGTGGTTTTACCTTTACACTATAATTCTCAACGATATATTATTTCATGCAAAAAATAAATAAATACACTTAACATTGATTTTCTCCAGGTATTCTCAGGTATATTCAGGTTTACAGTATGAGGAGCTGGATACCATTTTGTGCCAGACAGATTATTATTGAAACTATTGGTTTGTTGTTGTTACCATCATTTTAACTTTTGTACCCTGGACATTTAAATCATTAAACATCAGAGCTCCATGTTAATAAGCTCAGGAAGTGTCAATAGCTCACATTGGGGACCAACATCTGATATATTGCAATAGCACAGACCCTTCAATACAACTCTGTTTTGCTGAATGAAGGCTCATAGAAGCTCTTATTGATGGGCTTTTGTTCTGAAAAGCTTTACAATAAGTGAACCTCGACTTGCTCTGCTTCCATGAATTACCCCACAGAAGTTCAATTGACATTTACAGCTGAAATGTATGTTCAATTCCTTTTCATTAAACTGTCTGTGCATCTTCATATCAGCAACATCCCAAATCATAATAATCTGTTATGCTGTGGCACATTTCATTGTTATAATTACAAGAACTGAGCAATAGGCCAAAGTAAAAGAGCACATTTGGACTTTGTCTGGCAAATAAAATAATATCATGTAAAATAAGCAGAAAAGCTGAAATGTGCACAGAAGCTCCTCATAAGTTAAGTTATTTATTAGGTATAATTTCAAAATAACATTTTCCATAACAAATTTAATCCTCATATTCTAAACATAACTAATTAATATAATAAACTCTACAGGAAATAATAAGATTACATAATTCAAGCATGTCAAACATCACCTGTCTATCAGCTGATCTAAACAATAAATTATGTCTGACAGGTCATCATGATTCAGTTCAACCTGCTAACACCACCATGTCGTCCTACTTTGTTTCCATGAGGTGAGTCTAATTAAACAGCATCTGAAGAAAATCACATAAACGGGTAAAGTTAGAGTTTTAAATTTAACTGTAAATCTGAAGTCGGCCTGTTTTATTTGATGCAGGAGGCTCTAACCTGACTGGACTTCACACCATCTCTTCCTGCTCCTCTGTGTCTTCTGTTTGTTCTGCAGTGACGGCCTTCAAGTCTGAGACATTGTCATATGCAGGATCAGAGTCTAACTGATGGGAGAGATGATATAAATTTACTTTCCAGAGCATTTATGAGCCAAGTTATTATAACTGTGATAAAGGGGACATTTTGTCAACAGGACCTCTCTCTCTCACCTCTATCATCTCTGCAGGTTCATTTGGTTCAGAGGTGGAGCTCAGAGTTTTCTTCTTCCTGGATTGAGTCCAACATACAAATTTTAATATCATGAAATTCACAACAGTAAAATTAAAAGAAGTTTGAAAGTAAAGGGCCGGTGACCGAACTAGTTTAATTGTTTTACCTTGTCCACAGGAGAAGCAGAGGAATCAGCATCAAGACCACCAGAGTCAACCTGATGATATTCATTATTATTGTTGAATTCCCTAGAAATACAGACAGATATGTGATATTCCTCATTAGCAGGATTAGAGGCAGGATTAATAATTCACTTTCCCAGGTGATACTGTCTGTCAATCAGTCAGTCAGTGTTATCCACCTCTGACATGATGGAGGCTCCTCCTTGAACACAGCTACAGAAAAACAGTCTGAAAATGTAGACAGGAAATTTACTTTTTACTAGTTATGTGAGTGAGGACATTTTGGTTTTTACATATTAACATGTGAATCAGGTCTGGTGCAGTAAACGTCTGTGTATGCAGCTAAATGCAAAAACGTGCCTGACACAACAATCAGATGTAAGGTGGAGTTATGACGTCCTCTTCTGTTCTCGGCTTCACAGTAATAATTCCCACTGTGTTCAGCTCTGAAGTCAGTGATGGTGAAGTTCTGTCCTGATGCTTTTGGTGAGTCTTCATTCTCCTTGTACCAGGTATAATTAGCTGCTGGTTTAGCATCACTGCTGCAGGTCAGAGTCACTGAACTGCCCTCCTCTATCTCAGCAGAGGGACTCACTGACACAGAGGGAAGCTTTGGAGCATCTGGGGAAGATTAAATAAATTAGAGACAAAAAAAATTTCAATTTGTTTTTTTTCAATTTCGCTATGTTGCTTTTATGTTTTATTTAAAGCACTTTGAATTGCCTTGTTGTTGAAATGTGCTTTACAAATAAACTTGCCTTGCCTTATGTGTGTGGAAGCATCTGAAACTTTGGCTTTGTGACTGGCAGCAGTCAGACCTGTGTGTTCGGACCACTTGAATTACACTAAAGTCTAAAGCTGTGTTCACACTGAAAGTGGGTTAACCGGTCGACATGCTTATAATCAGTAACTTAGGTTTAGGCACACACGCGGTGATGGCTGCGGTAAGGGTAATTGGCTTCAGGGGGCTGTAAAGAGTAAGTCAGCTTGTTTACAGTATCAAAGTAAACAAGCGTCCTGGAATTGCAGTTACAGTCCCAGGATTGCGGTCCTGAAACTGCAGCCTCCGGTACTGCAGCTACATGCTACTGGTTTTGGGCGGCCCGATTACATACAAAGTCAATGCAAAGATGCAAATTCATCCAATGAATGAAGGCGAGGCGAAAGATACGTTTGTTACGACATTAGCTGGCTCGTGCAAGTTCAAAACTTTCAACTTAAGCGAGAAATTCGCTTGACGTTGTGTTGCGAAAGCCCATCAGCGGTGAGATTGTCCGGCTTTGTTTGGAGAGGACCAGGTGGAGCAGGGAATCAAAATGCAGCTGGCCGACGGAGATCTGCTAAAGAACGGGAAGTGTAATGCGGAAGCAGCTGCAGTTTCTGGACCAATAAGCGCCCGCAGTCTAACTGGATTATGCTCTGAAAACTATGATGTTTAACTGCGGGAGAAGAGTTAACTGCTTTTATTAAATGAGCTTTTTAACCTTAGTTTTTGGGATTACAATGTTTATTCATCTTTACAGGAGCTTTTTGGCAGCTAGCTTCTGCACTTCCGGTTCCACTGTTATTAGAGTCGATTGGCACCCAGAGCTCTGCTGGACTACTACTTCATATTTACAAAAAAACCCAGATAAAACTGGATATTACTTGGAGAAAAAAGCCAGGAAGTCTAACAAATCAGCATCATATTGTAGGTATTTCAGCATCAGTTTGATCCCTCCATCGTCAACCGCTTATCCTGCGTACTGGGTCACAGCGGGCCTGGTGCCTATCCCAGCTGACATTGGGCAAAAGGCGGGGTTCACCCTGGACAGGTTGCCAGTCCGTCGCAGGGCGACACATAGACAAACAACCACTCACACTCGCATCTAAGAGCAATTTGGGAGACACCAATTAACCTAGCCTGCATGTCTTTGCATGGTGGGAGGAAGCCGGAGCACTTGGAGAGAACCCACGCAGACAAGGAGAGAACATGTGACCTGGGTTTGAACACAAACTTCTCGCTGTGAAGCGCCAGTGCTAACCACTGCACCACCAGTTTGATCCATTTATTGCAATTAAATTATAGAAAAAAGTTCACTTCATTAGCTATAGTATCTGCGAGTTGTGCAGCAGTTGTCCAGCGATAAAACCTGCTCAAGGTTGCATTGCGTTGTATGTGAACACAGCATATGAGAAGGCAAGAAGAATGTCCTAATATTTTTTGGAGTAAACACAAAAATGTTGAAATTTGCTGTAAATACTGGAATTGTGTCCCTGACTGACTGTCTATTAGAGTTGGGTTGATATTATATTACTGATTAGCACAAGTTAAGAAATATACTTTATATTTCCTTGATGTTTTCAGAAAACATAAAACTGTATTCATTTTTCTGCAGATGACATGATGATATATATTTTTACTCTAATTTAACTGTGTGGGGGTTAAAAAAGGTGGGCCTTCCTACAATCAAAAAAATGTTGCCACCAAACATAATCCAGGCAGCAATTTTGTTTCTAGCAAAATGTATTTAGCAAAACAAAATACAACATATTAACTTACTCTCTCACCAGCTACTGTAGCTGGTGGTTTTCCAAAGTTACTAGCCAATATGTGTGGGAGCATCTGAAACTATGGCAGGTGGCTATCTGGATCACTGAAGGTTTGAATCCCCTGAACATCCATTCAGATTTGGGAATCTAAAATATGTGACTGGATAATTCAGCTTTAAAAAGTTGTCATTAGTTGAATGATGATTGTAGTTGTGTTTTACTCACATTTCACATTAATAAAGACTAATTTAGAGGTCTTCCTTCCCAGCCTATTCTCAGCTAGACAGCAATACTCTCCAGAGTCAGAGGACTGGATGGAGCCAAAGAAAAGCTGTTCTTTTTTGAGAGGATGAAAGTTTGGATTTCCATTCTCCTTGTACCAGGTATAATTAGCTGCTGGGTTAGCATCACTGCTGCAGGTCAGAGTCACTGAACTGCCCTCCACTATCTCAGCAGAGGGACTCACTGACACAGAGGGAAGCTTTGGAGCATCTGGAAAAGACCAATAAATTAACAAAAATGAGGACAGATTTCTTAGTGTTGTGTTGAAATGAGTTAATGTGTGTGGAAGCATCTAAAACTTTGGCGAAATGGCCAAAATACTGAAATTCTGAAATGTTTATTTCTAAACACAAGAAGACAAAGTTAAATTAATATAAGTAGAGATACTAAAAATTGTAAAATACTGTTTTCTAAAATAACGTATTTTCACAAAAATATTGTTTTTTAAACGTAAACATTTTTGCAAACTTTCTTTACTCAACAGTACAACTAAGTGATGGGCCTAACACCCGTAAACACAAATGTAATTGTGATCTTTCCAGGGACGGATACACGATACACCAGCACCACCCACGGCTCACTTTATGTAAACAAGGTTACTGAACAATATTTATTAACAGTACAATGAGTGGTGATGGCGCAATGGATAAGACACATGCCTTTGGAGTGAGAGATCTGGGTTTAATTCCCCACTGTGACCCATCTACCAATGTGTCCCTGAGTAAGACACTTGACATAGTTGCTCCAGAGGCATGCGACCTCTGACATGTGTAGCAATTGTAAGTCACTTTGGATAAAAGCGTGAGCTAAATGAATAATTGTAATAATAACTTTAGGAAACAGAACAAAGGCAGCGTGTTGCTGAGGCGACACATATTGGCTCAGTGGCATCCTGGCTCTGGCTAAATCTGCATCTGTCCACTGCAGATGTTCTATCCACAACCTGGATGAATAACTTGTATAAATTACTGTATTAGTAAAATATAACATTAAATAAAAAGCATGATGTGAATTTAATAATAACCTGTTAGTATAATATATTAAAGATATAATATTATTATGTTGAGTTTAATTTCCTTTAATAGTATACTTCATAGCTTACGTAATTCATTTCAGTTACAGCAGTTTATTGTTTGTGGGTCGTTTTCATTTATTAAGCTGCTGTGAACTACAGCCGCAGACTGAAGGTGAAGCAGGCAGAGCTGAAGAAAGTGCATGATCAGCAAAATATTTGACTGGAAAATTGAGCTTTAAAAAGTTATTAATTAAATTGTGTGTTTAAATTAGCTGTGTTTTACTCACATTTCACTTTAATAAACACTGATTTAGAGGTCCTCCTCCCCATCTGGTTCTCAGCTGCACAGTAATACTCTCCAGAGTCAGAGGACTGGATGGAGCCAAAGACAAGCTGTGGTTTTTTATTGCGTAGATTTCCATTCTTCTTGTACCAGGTATAATTAGCTGCTGGGTTTGCATCACTGCTGCAGGTCAGAGTCACCGAACTGCCCTCCACTATCTCAGCAGAGGGACTCACTGACACAGAGGGAAGCTTTGGAGCATCTGGAGGAGATCAAATAAATGAACAAAAATGAGGACAGATTTCTTAGTATTGTGTTGAATTGAGTTAATGTGTGTGGAAGCATCTGAAACTTTGGAGGTGATTTTTTTGACTGGCAGCAGACAGAGCTGTGTGTTCTCACTTGAGTTATAAGAGACTGAGAGACAACAAGACACAAACTTGCTGAAATGTGTTCTAAATACTGGAATGATGGCCCTGTATCAATAAGCAGAGTTGGTCCTTCCTACAATCCAAAAAAATGTTACCACCTAAAAAAAAAATCTCGGGACGGTTTTCTTTCTAATGGAAACAAATGGTTCAATGAACTGATCATCAAGGAAAATGGCCAAAATACTGAAATTCTGAAATGTGTATTTGTAAACACAAGACAACAAAGTTAAATTAAAATAAGTAGAGATTCTAAAAATTGTACAATACTGTTTTTAAAATAAATTTTCACAAAAAATATTGTTTTTTTAAGCATAAACATTTTTTGAAAACTTTCCCACCAGTAAACACAAATGTAATTGTGATCTTCCAGGGACGGATACACGATACACCAGCACCACCCACGGCTCACTTTTATGTAAATAAGGTTACTGAACAATATTTATAACAATAAAATGAGTGGTGATGGCGCAATGGATAAGACACATGCCTTTGGCGTGAGAGACCAGGGTTTAATTCCCCATTGTGATCCATCTACCAATGTGTCCCTGAGCAAGACACTTGACATAGTTGCTCCAGAGGCATGCGACCTCTGACATGTGTAGCAATTGTAAGTCGCTTTGGATAAAAGCATCAGCAAAATGAATAAATGTAGCAATAACTTTAGCAAACAGAACAAAGGCAGCGTGTTGCTGAGGCGACACATATTGGCTCAATGGCATCCTGGCTCTGGCTAAATCTGCATCTGTCCACTGCAGATGTTCTATCCACAACCTGGATGAATAACTTGTATAAATTACTGTATTAGTAAAATATAACATTAAATAAAAAGCATGATGTGAATTTAATAATAACCTGTTAGTATAATATATTAAAGATATAATATTACTATATTGATTTCAATTTCCTTTAATAGTGTACTTCATAGCTTACGTAATTAATTTCATTTACAGCAGTTTATTGTTTGTGGGTCATTTTCATTTATTAAGCTGCTGTGAACTACAGCCGCAGACTGTGAAGGTGAAGCAGGCAGAGCTGAAGAAAGTGCATGATCAGCAAAATATTTGATTAGAAAATTGACCTTTAAAAAGTTGTCATTAGTTAAATTGTGTTTAAATTAGCTGTGTTTTACTCACATTTCACTTTAATAAAGACTGATTCAGATGTCTTCTTCCCCATCTGGTTCTCAGCTGCACAGTAATACTCTCCAGAGTCAGAGGACTGGATGGAGCCGAAGACAAGCTGTGGTTTTTTATTGCGTAGATATCCATTCTCCTTGTACCAGGTATAAGTAGCTGCTGGGTTAGCATCACTGCTGCAGGTCAGAGTCACTGAACTGCCCTCCTCTATCTCAGCAGAGGGACTCACTGACACAGAGGGAAGCGTTGGAGCATCTGGAGGAGAAAACATGAACATATATGACATTTAATTTCAAGATGAGTTTCAGTTTGCACAGTGGAACATATTTTAAATGGACAATATTTAATCCAAACACAAAGTGGAGGAGCAGCTTGATTTCCTCCTGTATCAGAAACTACATGTGTTCCTGTTACCATGGATACAAGTTGGACAGTTTGATACTGAAGCAGTGGACTAAAGACACACTGAAGGAGAGTGGTAATCTATAAATTTCTTTCTTTAATTTCTTAGACAGCAGCTACTGAAGTGTGTGTGCAATGGACATTCACATAAGGCACGTGTTAGAAACACCAAACTAGAAGGAAACAGAAAACCTAAAGCACAAAATCATCACAGATATAAAAGACTGAAAATGACTGAAAACAGTCCAGCAGTGCTGAAGACAGGAGACCATGTAAATGATCCTGGTTCAGTGTCTTTGGACACCACCATGTCTACTGATGACCTCTAGTGGCTAAATAAGCTAAATGAGTGCATTAAACAATGAAAATGTGAGTCAGACATGATTTTTCCACATGTGGCATTTTCTGACATCACTTCCACAAGGAAACTTGATTGGACAGATCTTGTTAAACTGATCACTTTTAATTTGTCATAACTTGGCAAATATCTGACTTCATTCTTTTCACTCGTGTTTGTGTGGATGGATCAGAATAAGTTAAAACCCGGACCCAGGAAGTGTTTTGCTAATTAACACATTTTAAAAAGTGTCCATCAAAGATACAACAGATAATCAGGGAATTTCTCTGATGAAGTTTTTTCTGATCCACAGAATTTAAACAGTCTAAAGACAAGATAACAAATCTTGTTTTAATACATTTTCATTGTGTTATTTTACAGTTTAATTTTACAGTGAAGACAAAATAAGAGATAATTATGCAACATGTCTACAATCTCATGGTGAAATGATTTGGGTTTCATCCAATTCTACAATGAATCACCAAATACCACTGAGATACATGCAGTTAATGTGCAGTACAAAAGGTTAAAGGCTCCACCAGATGGTGTCATGTCAGTGGAAGACTGGATGTAAACTCACACACTGAAGGAGAGGGGAACTTCTCATATCCTCGTACAGCACAGGAAACTCTGTCTGCAGGATCAAAGGAGTCTGAATAAGAATTAGATGTTTGTCCCAAAATGTTCTGTCCATTCTTGTACCAGATGTAGGAAGGATGACCAGGTAGACGACATCTGCTGTGACACTTCAGCTCTGCCTTGTTATAAGACTCAAAGGTCTGAAATCTGCTCACCTGCACCTGGAGATCTGAATATTTGAACAAGGAAGAGAAATCTTCATTTAGTCTGATCAACACACACAAAGACACACAGATGTGAGTAACCTTCATAACATATTGAACACTTGGAACTAAACTCATAAATATTGATATGAAAATGTTACCTGTGACAGACAAAGTGACTCCAGGTGAACCAGTATATTTCCCATCTGGTTGGTTTGTTATGAACCTGAACTTGTACTCAGCTGAGTCGCTCTCTCTCAGGTCTGTGATTCTCAGAGTGCAGCGTTTGTTCTGACAGCTATACTCCACACGACCTGAATACTTCGGGTCCTTTCGTAGATCCACATGATTACTCACTTTTATAGACCAGAATTTTTCCTCAACTGTAGTATTGTGCCCATTTATTGTGGATGGGTATCTGTACGTGCAGTTTATGTTCACTGTTGATCCTTTGAAGGCACAGATCTGAGTTTGAGTGTAAGTCACTCTCCAGCCATTCTGGCTCTGTACCACTGTAACACAGAGCACATCAGGAACAATCAACATTAATAACTTCATTTAGCAATCAGTTAATAAAACAAAGTGGATCAAACTGCCAATATGATTTGAGGGGAAACATAACCAAACTTCTGAATCCTGATTTATCTGCAGTCAATGTCACAGAAAGTTTATAAGGTGTTTATCATATTTTAATGTTGTGAGAATTTACTTCTGTGTGTTTCTGCTCGAGTCCATTCATTCAAAAAAATCTAAACAAAATGCCTGAAAAGTGCAGCTTATGTGTCAACACACAAGTTATCCAAACAGAAAATTAATAATTTGACATTTTACACTTGTTTCTGGGATAGAGCAGCTATATAAAAAGCAGCAATACTCACTTGTTCTGTATCTTTGTTCTCCCAAGGCACTTGCTAACTCCTGTTGTTCTAATTATTTAATGCTTTATTACCTTTTTGATGTTATTTCTGAATAAAACCAGTGTGAACACAGGCACAGAGACCAAACACAAAGTCTTGCTCAGTTATACACAGTCAGTGCAAAGGAAGATGTACTCATGCTTTCTACAGTTATCTCTATTTGCACTGAGGCAGGACATCATCCAGTCTGAAGGGCCAGTGAAGTGAACAGGAATGTATCAGACCTGTGACCTTTAATGCAGTTTACTGACCACATTTTAAATAGCCTGTGGTTTTCCTGTTCACTCTGCGGTCAGGTTGCTGCAGAGTAAGGTGTGAAAACTAAATGCAGCTCACTGAGGTGTGGGAGAGTTTCTAACAACGTTGTTGTTGAGTTATGGACTTTTGCGGAGATTTGAACCGAGATAATGGCCCTGTTTCAGAAAGCAGGCTTAACAAACTCTGAGCCTATCCCTGAGCTCTTAGTTGAGCCTGAGACAGGAAATTTTCGGTTCCAGAGCAGCTGATCAGAATTAGTTTAATCAACTCTACGGTTGAGCCTGATGGAAGCGCGTGCGTGGGGATGAAAAAAGCCATCATCAATGGAGCTCCGATACCATGATTCACCATGGCAACGGGTAAATAAAGGCAGAGCCTCCATTTTAATCGGTGGAGCTAGAAATATGAATGCGTGCCAACACGGACCATGAAAGGCTAAACGCAGGAGTGGAAGAAGGATCAATACGTTAACATAGTACATTTTATACAGCGTTGCTCATTCATCATTTACCACCGTGGAGTTTCCTTAATGAATGAGAATTAAATAGGAAGGCTATATTTATAAGATGTAACCTGACGGGACTAAAGACTACCTGATTATGAAAATAGGTGGTAATAGATGCCACTGTGTCCCGGCTGAAGTTTGGCTGTACTTGTTCACTCTGTATGATAGCCCATGGCTTATGACATGGTCTATGATAGTAGCATCAGTTTCCCAAGCTCTGGCCCTTCTTTGAGCACCACCACACATTCTGACTCCTCTCCCTCCACCTTATCTTTGTCCCACTCCTCTCCCTTGTCCTGGTACTCGTTTTACTCTCTCTCATGCAGGAATTTTACTTGTTTTCTTCATGTTACTTTGTTGTTCCTTTTGCAACCAAGATCATCCCAAAGCTCCTCTTTTACTCTAAACCACATGGTCACGCGATTGAAAGAACCTCAACACGTGAGTGTGTTTCCTAGATGGGAATGTGATGGGTCTGTTTGCATAACTCATATCAGCTGTTTCTCTGTAGCAATGGGATAAAATAAAGGGATTATATTTGTGTTTCAAGTCACAATATGAAAAGCAGTTCACATTGACTTTAGCCTATAAGTTGGGTTTAGAACATGATGGGGTTTTTTGTCATACAGTGTGAAAGCATGTGTAAAAATGTGAAATTCAAGCATTTTAAATTTGTGTTGACTGTATGCATTTTGTGTCAAAGCAACACGAAATGTATTATTTGTATAGCCTACACAGTCAGATGTTGTTCTAACTGTGTCAAGAGTATAGGAAATTTGTTTAAGGTGTTGAAAGGATTGTCAAAGTGATAAAAAAACTGTAGAACACATTAAACAGAGGAACAGTCAAATAAATCCCCAAATATTTTCAGTTTACATCATGTAAAAGTGTTTAGCACCCAGTTACTTTATCCAAAAGACAAGAGCAAAGGGCGTTGGCCTACACAAAACACACTTCGTAATATTCATCACAACTGACACAAAAACAGTCAAAAAATATATAAAAAACAACTTAACATATGTGGAGTTGAAGTATTTGTACATAAAAGCAATGAGTTTGTGGTGTTTCTGGGAAGTTTGCCTTTCACACAACTCTGATCCACTTATTTACTTATTTATGTGAACTTCAGCCTACTTTTACAGGACTTACATTTCCCAGATTTCTCTATTTTAATGCAATGAATGTAAGTTTAAATATTCAGTACCTGACACGGAGAGAAGGAAGACGATAAATCCTCTTGTTGCTGCAGTTAAACTCATAGCTGCTCCTCTCGTCTCTGTGTAACTTCAGAGACAATAAAACATGTCAGCAGATAATGAACACAGGAGATGTACAATACCTGTAACATCAATAAACAATTCTACTTACAATGAAGAAGGACACTGTCTCTAAAGATGCCTTTCCTTTGTGGTCAGTAAGCAGAGCACAGACCTCTAGCTGTTAAATGACTACATTTCCTTCCTCGATTATTTATGCGTCATTAGTAGGAAGTTGTGATGTTTTACAAACTATAAACTTACTGAGAGAATAAGAAAATAATGTTATGGCCTGTTGGTACTAAACCTGTGTCGCTGCTTCCCACTGACACAAGAAAAGACCATTGAAAAAGAGAAAACTCATTTTAAACTTCCTTTTTTAAGCACAAAAAACAAGAGAGGTGTTTAAGATGGTTTGATGTATCAGTTGACACGTCTAGTGCATCTTTAGACGGTAAAATAACCTTTATACCAGTAGAGTTCAAAGAGATGGACTGCAGAAGTGTGGGATGTAATATGTCACATGCTGAGCACAGTGTTTATTTGGTATTAAGAAACATGTAAGAAAAGTAGATCAGAAACAATGACTTATACAGAAATCAGAATGTAAATTAACTATTTTACTCACAGTCTTAATCTATCAAAGACCATGTCTTAAACCATGGGTTATCATACAGAGAGTGAACAGGTACAGCCAGACCTCAGCCGGGACACAGTGGCATCCATTGTCTGGACTTTTTGAGAAATAACTACACAAAGTTCCTTTTAAAAAGGAACGATGAGCGCATCAAAGACTCCGTCGCCAATATGTCCCGGTAAGGTTACACAATATAGTCATTACTGTACTATACATAGTGTGTTTTGCAGTAAACTACTCTATAAACCTGAAGTACAGTAGGACATACAGTAGGTATACAGCAAAGTATTTACACACTGTCTGATTACTTTCAGAGAGTCATGAAGTTGGAGGCCAATCAAGTCCTACATACAGTAAATGATCTACATTGACTAGGCTGGCTTAACTTGGCGAAATTCATTCATTCATCTTTTGTACTGAATTTCTGCAGCAAAAGAAACAAAATGCAAGCATTTACTAAACCCAACAAACGAAACATGTAGAGAGACTTCAAAAGAAACTTCAGAGCAAATCATAATCTATGAGACAATATAGTGTCTATTGTATAAGAGGCAGACGTGACACATAAAATAATGTAGTTTCTGACATTGTGCTATGACTGACTAAATGTTCCTGTTGGAAGAGAACATGTGTTAGTGAGTGTTAGTATAAAACTGTAAAACAGACCGTAGAGGGAGCTCTCAGAGTGATGAAGCCTGAATGTGCCACACTGAAGCTTCACCACTAGAGGACAGTGAAACATCACAGATACTGAATCAGGATGCAGAAACATTTTACCATCCATCACTGATTGTTGAGTCAAATTTTAAGATTACTTTTGTTTGTTTTTTTAAAATTTATTATCTTGGGGCAGTTTGCCTTTGGTTAATAGTGCCAGTAGAAACACGGACAGATGCAGGGAGAAAGGGGAGACTTTCACATCATAGTGAGGGTACATAGTGTTGTTTATAGCAAAATGAGACAATCTCACTGAAAATAAAGTCTTAAATAAAGGCCTCCAACTAAGGATTATTATCATTGTTGACAAATCTGCTGATTATTTTCTTGATTAATCAAGTTGTTTATTGGTTTATAAATATATCACAAATGGGTGAAAAATGTCGACCAGTATTTCTCAAAGCCCAAGATAATATTCTCAAATATCTTGTTTTTTTTCAACAACCCAAAGATATTCAGTTCACTGTCACAGAGGATAAAGAAACCAGAAAATAATCATATTTAAGAAACTAGAATCAAAGAATGTTGACTTTTTTATTCTTAAAAAATTACTCTAACCAATTAATGGATCGTCAAAAGAGTTGCAGATAAATTTAATAGTAGTTGACAGCTACGTGATTAATCATTGCAGCTCTAGACTGTGTGTTCCTTTCAGCCTTTTCACCCCATTATCCCCAGGTCAGATCTACTGGTGTGTATTTCTCTCTACCAACACTGTGTATTTTCTTTGCTGCTTGAGAGTCGCCAAAGTTACAAAGTTGATGCTCATTGTGGCTCTTTAAAGCCAAACAGCCCTGAAACTGTAAGATGCAACTTTTAGCTAATACATCTTTCACAGATGAAAATGTCTCTTCAGAAACTCACTTTACCATGAAGATAAACTTGAGCATGTAGCCCTTGATGAGTAGTAACACATATAACAGTTTTTTGTTATCCTGACAATATACCCTCAATTCCATATTTGTCTGATACTTACTGACAGAACACCGATATTGTTACTTCACAGCTGTATTACATTTGTTAACGCACACACACTCACTGATGATGTGGATAATCAGGTAGGTGTGAGTGGTTTTACATTTACACTATTATTCTCAACGATATATTCTTTCATGCAAAAAATAAATAAAAAATATACTTAGCATTGATTTTCTCCAGGTTATTCAAAGTTAGTTGATTGAGGTTTGTTTTTTGTTTTTTAACCTGTCCTGCCCAGCAGTCTGGTTTACAGTGTGAGGAGCTGGATACCATGTTGTGCCAGACAGATTATTATTGAAACTATTGGTTTGTTGTTGTTACCATCATTTTAACTTTTGTCCCCTGGACATTTAAATCTTTAAACATATCAGAGTTCCATATTAATAAGCTCAGGAAGTGTCAATAGCTCACATTGGGGCCCAACATCTGATATATTGCAACAGCACAAACTCTTAAAAACAACTTGTTTTTGCTGAATGAAGGCTCATAGAAGCTCTTATTGATGGGCTTTTGTTCTGAAAAGCTTTACAATAAGTGAACCTCGACATGCTCTGCTTCCATGAATTACCCCACAGAAGTTAAATTGACATTTACAGCTCAAATGTATGTTCAATTCCTCTTCATTAAACTGTCTGTGCATATCTTCATATCAGCAACATCCCAAATCATAATCTGTTATGCTGTGGCACATTTCATTGTTATAATTACAAGAACTGAGCAATAGGCCAAAGTAAAAGAACACATTTGGACTTTATTTGTCTGGCAAATAAAATAATATCATGTAAAATAAGCAGAAAAGCTGAAATTCACACAGAAGCTCCTCATAAGTTAATAAGTTATTTATTAGGTATAATTTCAAAATAACATTTTCCATAACAATTTTAATCCTCATATTCCTAACATAACTAAATAATATAACAAACTCCACAGGAAATAATCAGCTTACATAATTTAAGCATGTCAAACATCACCCGTCTATCGGCTGATCTAAACAATAAATTATGTCTGACAGGTCATCATGATTCAGTTCAACCTGCTAACACCACCATGTCGTCCTACTTTGTTTCCATGAGGTGAATCTGCTTCAACTGCATCTGAAGAAAATCACATAAAACTTGTGTAAAGTTAGAGTTTTAAATTTAACAGTAAATCTGAAGTCGGCCTGTTTTATTCGATGCAGGAGGCTCTAACCTGACTGGACTTCACACCATCTCTTCCTGCTCCTCTGTGTCTTCTGTCTGTTCTGCAGTGACGGCCTTCAAGTCCGAGACATTGTCATATGCAGGATCAGAGTCTAACTGATGGGAGAGATGATATAAATTTACTTTCCAGAGCATTTATGAGCCAAGTTATTCTAACTGTGATAAAGGGGACATTTTGTCAACAGGGCCTTTCTCTCTCACCTCTATCATCTCTGCAGGTTCATTTAGTTCAGAGGTGAAGCTCAGAGTTTTCTTCTTCCTGGATTGAGTCAAACATACAAATTTTAATATCATGAAATTCACAACAGTAAAATTAAAAGAAGTTTGAAAGTAAAGGGCCAGTGACTGAACTGGTTTGATTGTTTTACCTCGTCCACAGATTCAGGAGAAGCAGAGGAATCAGCATCAAGACCACCAGAGTCAACCTGATGATATTCATAATTAATGATGAATTCCCTAGAAATACAGACAGATATGTGATATTCCTCATTAGCAGGATTCAAGGATTAATAATTCACTGTCCCTGTGGATACTGTCTATTAATCAGTCAGTCAGTGTTATCCACCTCTGACATGATGGAGGCTCCTCCTTGAACACAGCTACAGAAAAACAGTCTGAAAATGTAGACAGGAAATTTTCTTTTTACCAGTTATGTGAGTGAGGACATTTTGGTTTTTACATATTAACATGTGAATCAGGTCTGGTGCAGTAAACGTCTGTGTATGCAGCTAAATGCAAAAACTTACCTGCCACAACAATCAGATGTAAGGTGGAGTTATGACGTCCTCTTCTGTTCTGGGCTTCACAGTAATAATTCCCACTGTGTTCAGGTCTGCAGTCAGTGATGGTGAAGTTCTGTCCTGATGCTTTTGGTGAGTCTTCATTCTCCTTGTACCAGGTATAATTAGCTGCTGGTTTAGCATCACTGCTGCAGGTCAGAGTCACTGAACTGCCCTCCACTATCTCAGCAGAGGGACTCACTGACACAGAGGGAAGCTTTGGAGCATCTGGGGAAGATTAAATAAAATAGAGACAAAAAAAATTTCAATGTGTTTTTTTTCAATTTCGCTATGTTGCTTTTATGTTTTATCTAAAGCACTTTGAATTGTTGAAATGTGCTTTACAAATAAACTTGTCTTGCCTTATGTGTGTGGAAGCATCTGAAACTTTGGTTTTGTGACTGGCAGCAGACAGACCTGTGTGATCAGACCACTTGAATTACACAAAAATCTAAAGCTGTGTTCACACTGAAAGTGGGTTAACCGGTCGACATGCATATATTCAGTAACTTAGGTTTAGGCAGTCTTACTGGATTATGCTCTGAAAACTATGCTGTTTAACTGCGGGAGAAGAGTTAACTGCTTTTATTAAATGAGCTTTTTATCCTTAGTTTTTGGGATTACAATGTTGATTCATCTTTACAGGAGCTTTTTGGCAGCTAGCTTCCGTGCACATCCGGTTCCACTGTTATTAGAGTCGATTGGCACCCAGAGATCTGCTGGACTACTACTTCACATTTACAAAAAAAACACACAAAACTGGACATGACTTGGAGAAAAAAAAGCCATGAAGTCTAACAAATCAGCATCATATTGTAGGTATTTCAGCATCAGTTTGATCCCTCCGTCGTCAACCGCTTATCCTACGTACTGGGTCACAGCGGGCCTGGAGCCTATCCCAGCTGACATTGGGCAAAAGGCGGGGTACACCCTGGACAGGTCGCCAGTCCGTCGCAGGGTGACACATAGACAAACAACCACTCACACTCGCATCTAAGAGCAATTTGGGAGACACCAATTAACCTAGCCTGCATGTCTTTGCATGGTGGGAGGAAGCCGGAGCATCTGGAGAGAACCCACGCAGACAAGGAGAGAACATGCGACCTTGGTTTGAACCCACAACCTTCTCGCTGTGAAGCGGCAGTGCTAACCACTGCACCACCGCGCCACCAGTTTGATCCATTTATTGCAATTAAATCATAGCAAAAAGTTCACTTTACGTTCATTTAGTTATAGTATCTGCGAGTTGTGCAGCAGTTGTCCAGCGATAAAACCTGCTCAAGGTTGCATTGTGTTGTATGTGAACACAGCATATGAGAAGGCAAGAAGAATATCCTTATATTTTTTGGAGTAAACACAAAAATGTTGAAATGTGCTGTAAATACTGGAATTGTGTGCCTGACTGACTGTCTATTAGAGTTGGGTTGATATTATATTACTGATTAGCACAAGTTAAGAAATATACTTAATATACTAAAACTGTATTCATTTTTCTGCAGATGACATGATGATATATATTTCTACTGTAATTTAACTGTGTGGGGGTTAAAAGTTGGCCCTTCCTACAATCAAAAAAATGTTGCCACCTAACAAAATGAAGGCAGCAATTTTGTTTCTAGCAAAATGTATTTAGCAAAAAACAACAACTACATATTAACTTACTCTCTCACCAGCCACTATACCTGGTGGTTTTCCAAAGTTACCAGCCAATATGTGTGGGAGCATCTAAAACTATGGCAGGTGGTTATCTGGATCACTGAAGGTTTGAATCCCCTGAACGTCCATGCAGATTTGGGAATCCCAAAATATGTGACTGGATAATTAAGCTTTAAAAAGTTGTCATTAGTTGAATGATGATTGTAGTTGTGTTTTACTCACATTTCACATTAATAAAGACTGATTTAGAGGTCTTCTTTCCCAGCCTATTCTCAGCTACACAGTAAAACTCTCCAGAGTCAGAGGACTGGATGGAGCCAAAGAAAAGCTGTGGTTCTTTACTGAGAGGATGAACGTTTGGATTTCCATTCTCCTTGTACCAGTTGTATTTAGCTGCTGGGTTAGCATCACTGCTGCAGGTCAGAGTCACTGAACTGCCCTCCACTATCTCAGCAGAGGGACTCACTGACACAGAGGGAAGCTTTGGAGCATCTGGAAAAGATAAATAAATGAACAAAATTAGGACAGATTACTTAGTGTTGTGTTGAAATGAGTTAATGTGTGTGGAAGCATCTGAAACTTTGGAGGTCATTTTGTGACTGGCAGCAGACAGAGCTGTGTGTTCGGACCACTTGAGTTATAAGAGACTGAGAGACAACAAGACACAAATGTGCTGAAATGTGTTCTAAATACTGGAATGATGGCCCTGTATCAATAAGCAGACTTGGTCCTTCCTACAATCCAAAAAATGTTACCACCTAACAAAATCTCGGGACGATTTTCTTTCTAATTGAAACAAATGGTTCAATGAACTGATCATCAAGGAAAATGACCAAAATACTGAAATTCTGAAATGTGTATTTGTAAACACAAGACAACAAAGTTAAATTAAAATAAGTAGAGATACAATACTGTCTTTAAAATAAATTTTCACAAAAATATTGTTTTTTTAAGCATAAACATTTTTTGAAAACTTTCCCACCCATAAACACAAATGTAATTGTGATCTTTCCAGGGACGGATACACGATACACCAGCACCACCCACGGCTCACTTTATGTAAACAAGGTTACTGAACAATATTTATTAACAGTACAATGAGTGGTGATGGCGCAATGGATAAGACACATGCCTTTGGAGTGAGAGATCTGGGTTTAATTCCCCACTGTGACCCATCTACCAATGTGTCCCTGAGTAAGACACTTGACATAGTTGCTCCAGAGGCATGCGACCTCTGACATGTGTAGCAATTGTAAGTCACTTTGGATAAAAGCGTGAGCTAAATGAATAATTGTAATAATAACTTTAGGAAACAGAACAAAGGCAGCGTGTTGCTGAGGCGACACATATTGGCTCAATGGCATCCTGGCTCTGGCTAAATCTGCATCTGTCCACTGCAGATGTTCTATCCACAACCTGGATGAATAACTTGTATAAATTACTGTATTAGTAAAATATAACATTAAATAAAAAGCATGATGTGAATTTAATAATAACCTGTTAGTATAATATATTAAAGATATAATATTATTATGTTGAGTTTAATTTCCTTTAATAGTATACTTCATAGCTTACGTAATTCATTTCAGTTACAGCAGTTTATTGTTTGTGGGTCGTTTTCATTTATTAAGCTGCTGTGAACTACAGCCGCAGACTGAAGGTGAAGCAGGCAGAGCTGAAGAAAGTGCATGATCAGCAAAATATTTGATTAGAAAATTGACCTTTAAAAAGTTGTCATTAGTTAAATTGTGTTTAAATTAGCTGTGTTTTACTCACATTTCACTTAATAAAGACTGATTCAGATGTCTTCCTCCCCATCTGGTTCTCAGCTGCACAGTAATACTCTCCAGAGTCAGAGGACTGGATGGAGCCGAAGACAAGCTGTGGTTTTTTATTGCGTAGATTTCCATTCTCCTTGTACCAGGTATAATTAGCTGCTGGGTTAGCTTCACTGCTGCAGGTCAGAGTCACTGATCTGCCCTCCACTATCTCAGCAGAGGGACTCACTGACACAGAGGGAAGCTTTGGAGCATCTGGAGGAGAAAACATGACATTTAATTTCAAGATGAGTTTGAGTTTGCACAGTGGAGCATATTTTAAATGGACAATATTTAATCCAAATACAAAGTGGAGGAGCAGCTTGATTTCCTCCCGTATCAGAAACTACATGGGTTCCTGTTACCATGGATACAATTTGGACACTTTGATACTGAAGCAGTGAACTAAAGACACACTGAAGGAGAGTGGTAATCTATAAATTTCTTTCTTTAATTTGTTAGACGGCAGCAACTGGAGTGTGTGTGCAATGGACATTCACATAAAGCACGTCTTAGAAATACCAAACTAGAAGGAAACAGAAAACCTAAAGCACAAAATCATCACACATATAAAGACTGAAAATGACTGAAAACAGTCCAGCAGTGCTGAAGACAGGAGACCAAGTAAATGATCCTGGTTCAGTGTCTTTGGACACCACCATGTCTACTGCTGACCTCTAGTGGCTAAATAAGCTAAATGAGTGCATTAAACAATGAAAATGTGTGTCAGACATGATTTTTCCACATGTGGCATTTTCTGACATCATCACTTCCACAAGGAAACTTGATTGGACAGATCTTGTAACACTGATCACTTTTAATTCTTCATAACTTGGCAAATATCTGCCTTCATTCTTTTCACTCGTGTTTGTGTGGATGGATCAGAATAAGTTAAAACCTGGACCCAGGAAGTGTTTTGCTGAAGAACACATTTTAAAAAGATTCAAGTACAGGTAATCAGGGAATTTCTCTGATGATGAAGTTTTATCTGATCCAGAGAACTTAAACAGTCTAAAGACAAGATAACAAATCTTGTTTCAATACATTTTCATTGTGTTATTTTACAGTGAAGACAGAATAAGAGTTAATTATGTAACATGTCTACAATCTCATGGGCCAGTGATTTGGTTTTCAACCAATTCTACAACGAATCACTAAATACCACTGAGTTACATGCAGTTAATGTGCAGTACAAAAGGTTAAAGGCTCCACCAGATGGTGTCATGTCAGTGGAAGGTTGGATGTAAACTCACACACTGAAGGAGAGGGGAACTTCTCATGTCCTCGTACAGCACAGGAAACTCTGTCTGCAGGATAAAAGGAGTCTGAATAAGAATTAGATGTTTGTCCTCTAATGTTCTGTCCATTGTTGTACCAGATGTAGGAAGGATGACCAGGTAGACGACATCTGCTGTGACACTTCAGCTCTGCCTTGTTATAAGACTCAAAGGTCTGTAATCTGCTCACCTGCACCTGGAGATCTGAATATGTGAACAAGGAAGAGAAATCTTCAATTAGTCTGATCAACACACACAAAGACACACAGATGTGAGTAACCTTCATAACATATTGAACACTTGGAACTAAACTCATAAATATTGATATGAAAATGTTACCTGTGACAGACAAAGTGACTCCAGGTGAACCAGTATATTTCCCATCTGGTTGGTTTGTTAGGAACCTGAACTTGTACTCAGCTGAGTCGCTCTCTCTCAGGTCTCTGATTCTCAGAGTGCAGAAGGGCCCACCACAGGTTTGTGTCACACGACCTGAATAGTTTGTGTCCGTTCTTAGATACCAGAGCGTTTTCTCAACTTTAGTCTCATGGCCATTTGTTGTGGGTGGGTATTTATATTCGGAGGACATACTAACTGTTGATCCTTTGAAGGCACAGATCTGAGTAGGAGTGTAAGTTACTCCCCAGCCATTCTGGCTCTGTACCACTGTAACACAGAGCACATCAGGAACAATCAACATTAATAACTTCATTTAGCAATCAGTTAATAAAACAAAGTGGATCAAACTGCCAATATGATTTGAGGGGAAACATAACCAAACTTCTGAATCCTGATTTATCTGCAGTCAATGTCACAGAAAGTTTATAAGGTGTTTATCATATTTTAATGTTGTGAGAATTTACTTCTGTGTGTTTCTGCTCGAGTCCATTCATTCAAAAAAAATCTAAACAAAATGCCTGAAAAGTGCAGCTTATGTGTCAACACACAAGTTATCCAAACAGAAAATTAATAATTTGACATTTTACACTTGTTTCTGGGATAGAGCAGCTATATAAAAAGCAGCAATACTCACTTGTTCTGTATCTTTGTTCTCCCAAGGCACTTGCTAACTCCTGTTGTTCTAATTATTTAATGCTTTATTACCTTTTTGATGTTATTTCTGAATAAAACCAGTGTGAACACAGGCACAGAGACCAAACACAAAGTCTTGCTCAGGTATACACAGTCAGTGCAAAGGAAGATGTACACATGCTTTCTACAGTTAATCTCTATTTGCACTGAGGCAGGACATCATCCAGTCTGAAGGGCCAGTGAAGTGAACAGGAATGTATCAGACCTGTGACCTTTAATGCAGTTTACTGACCACATTTTAAATAGCCTGTGGTTTTCCTGTTCACTCTGCGGTCAGGTTGCTGCAGAGTAAGGTGTGAAAACTAAATGCAGCTCACTGAGGTGTGGGAGAGTTTCTAACAACGTTGTTGTTGAGTTATGGACTTTTGCGGAGATTTGAACCGAGATAATGGCCCTGTTTCAGAAATCAGGCTTAACAAACTCTGAGCCTATCCCTGAGCTCTTAGTTGAGCCTGAGACAGGAAATTTTCGGTTCCAGAGCAGCTGATCAGAATTAGTTTAATCAACTCTACGGTTGAGCCTGATGGAAGCGCGTGCGTGGGGATGAAAAAAGCCATCATCAATGGAGCTCCGCTACTATGATTCACCATGGCAACGGGTAAATAAAGGCAGAGCCTCCATTTTAAATCGGTGGAGCTAGAAATATGAATGCGTGCCAACACGGACCATGAAAGGCTAAACGCAGGAGTGGAAGAAGGATCAATACGTTAACATAGTACATTTTTTTACAGCGTTGCTCATTCATCATTTACCACAGTGGAGTTTCCTTAATGAATAATAATTAAATAAGAAGGCTATATATTTATAAGGTGTAACCTGACGGGACTAAAGACTACCTGATTATGAAAATAGGTGGTAGATCCAGACAATGGATGCCACAGTGTCCCGGCTGAGGTTTGGCTGTACTTGTTCACTCTGTATGATAGCCCATGGTTTATGACATGGTCTATGATAGTAGCATCAGTTCCCCGAGCTCTGGCCCTTCTTTGAGCACCACCACACATTCTGACTCCTCTCCCTCCACCTTATCTTTGTCCCACTCCTCTCCCTTGTCCTGTTACTCTCTCTCATGCAGGAATTTTACTTGTTTTCTTCATGTTACTTTGTTCCTTTTCCACCCAAGATCATCCCAAAGCGCTCCTCTTTTACTTTATACACGATTGAAAGAACCTCAACACGTGAGTGTTTCCTAGATGGGAATGTGATGGATCTATTTGCATAACTCATATCAGCTGTTTCTCTGTAGCAATGGGATAAAATAAAGGGATTATATTTGTGTTTCAAGTCACAATATGAAAAGCAGTTCACTTTGACTTTAGCCTATAAGTTGGGTTTAGAACATGATGGGGTTTTTTGTCATACAGTGTGAAAGCATGTGTAAAAATGTGAAATTCAAGCATTTTAAATTTGTGTTGAGTGTATGCATTTTGTGTCAAAGCAACACGAAATGTATTAATTGTATAGCCTACACAGTCAGATGTTGTTCTGTGTCAAGAGTATAGGAAATTTGTTTAAGGTGTTGAAAGGATTGTCAAAGTGATAAAAAAACTGTAGAACACATTAAACAGAGGAACAGTCAAATAAAACCCCAAATATTTTCAGTTTACATCATGTAAAAGTGTTTAGCACCCAGTTACTTTATCCAAAAGACAAGAGCAAAGGGTGTTGGCCTACACAAAACACACTTCGTAATATTCATCACAACTGACACAAAAACAGTCAAAAAATATATAAAAAAGTATTTGTACATAAAAGCAATGCGTTTGTAGCGTTTCTGGGAAGTTTGCCTTTCACACAACTCTGATCCACTTATTTACTCACTTATGTGAACTTCAGCCTACTTTTACAGGACTTACATTTCCCAGATTTCTCTATTTTAATGCAATGAATGTAAGTTTAGATATTCAGTACCTGACACAGAGAGAAGGAAGACGATAAATCCTCTTGTTGCTGCAGTTAAACTCATAGTTGCTCCTCTCGTCTCTGTGTAACTTCAGAGACAATAAAACATGTCAGCAGATAATGAACACAGGAGATATACAATACCTGTCACATCAATAAACAATTCTACTTACAATGAAGAAGGACGCTGTCTTTAAAGATGCCTTTCCTTTGTGGTCAGTAAGCAGAGCACAGACCTCTAGCTGTTAAATGACTACATTTCCTTCCTCTAGATTATTTATACCTGATTAGCTGGAAGGTGTGATGTTTTACAAACTATAAACTTACTGAGAGAATAAGAAAATAGAGTTATGGCGTGTTGGCACTAAACCTGTGTCGCTGCTTCAAACTGAGACAAGAAAAGACCATTGAAAAAGAGAAAACTCATTTTAAACTTACTTTTTTAAGCACAAAAATGTGGTAAAGGAACCTTTATACCAGTTGTCACATCTCGGCTCATTGAATGTGACAAGGGGAGACCAAGCAGCTTAAAATGCCAAAAAAGAATGTTTTATTAAATAAACTATAAACAACATAACTATTTACAGCAGAGAAAATGTGATTATCAGTGGCATCAGTGGTGAATGGAATGCATGGATGCGTGAAACAAACACAAACACAGGTGTCAGCCCATTACTGAACGAGCCCTCCCAAACTGCCAGCTCCTGCAACCAATGAAGCTACAGCAGGCAGAAAGGGAGGGGTCGTAACAGTAGAGTTCAAAGAGATGGACTTCAGAAGTGTGGGATGCAAAATGTCACATGCTGAGCACTGACTGATTCAGAAATCAGAATGTAAATTAACTCTCTCACTCACAGTCATCATCTATCATAGACCATGTCATAAACCATGGGCTATCATACAGAGAGTGAACAAGTACAGCCAAACCTCAGCTGGGACACATTGGCATCCATTGTCTGGACTTTTTGAGAAATAACTACACAAAGTTGAGCGCATCAAAGAACTCCAATATGTCCCGGTAAGGTTACACAATATAGTCATTACGGTACTATACATAGTGTGTTTTGCAGTAAACTACTCTATAAACCTGAAGTACAGTAGGACATACAGTAGGTATACAGCAAAGTATTTACACACACTGTGTCTGATTACTTTCAGAGAGTCATGAAGTTGGAGGCCAATCAAGTCCCACATTACAGTAAATGATCTACAGGAGGCTGGCTTAACTTTGCGAAATTCATTCATTCATCTTTTGTACTGAATTTCTGCAGCAAAAGAAACAAAATGCATGCATTTACTAAACCCAACAAAAGAAACATGTAGAGAGACTTCAAAAGTAACTTCAGAGCAAATCATAATCTATGATACAATATAGTGTCTATTGTATAAGAGGCAGACATGACACATAAAATAATGCAGTTTCTGTAATTCCACTTGAAATTAGTGTTTTTTCATGACATTGTGCTATGATTGACTAAATGTTCCTGTTGGAAGAGAACATGTGTTAGTGAGTGTTAGTATAAAACTGTAAAACATACCGTAGAGGGAGCTTTCAGAGTGATGAAGCCTGAATGTGCCACACTGAAGCTTCACCACTAGAGGACAGTGAAACATCACAAATACTGAATCAGGATGCAGAAACATTTTACCATCCATCACTGATTGTTGAGTCAAATTTTAAGTTTACTTTTGTTAGATTTTTTTTTAAATTTATTATCTTGGGGCAGTTTGCCTTTATTTATTAGTGCCAGCTAGATACACGGACAGATGCAGGGAGAGAGAGGAGACTTTCACATCATAGTGAGGGTACATAGTGTTGTTTATAGAAAAAAAGGTCAGAGTCACTGAACTGCCCTCCACTATCTCAGCAGAGGGACTCACTGACACAGAGGGAAGCTTTGGAGCATCTGGAGAAGAAAACTTAACATGTTTCAAAAATTAAGCAAATATTAGAAGCAAAGTGAGTATTGGAGGTCAGTTCCTTCATGGGCAGCCCATATTGTAATGTTGGATAGAAATATTTTATTGGTTACACAAAAAGGGCAAACTCACACACAGAGGGAGATCTGTGATTCTCATGTCCTTTCAAAGCACAAGAGATTGTGTCTCCGGGATAAAACCAGACTTTATAAGAAGAACTTTCCTCCTTCATGATTTGCTGTCTGTTCTTGAACCAGACGTAGGAAAGATGATCAGCTGGACTGCAGCTGCTGTGACACTTCAGCTCTGCATAGGTATCAGACTGATTGACTGTTGATCTGGTCACCTGCACCTGCAGAGCTGGATATGTGAGGAAGAACCCACATTAATACCCCAGGGATAATTTACTGCTTATTAGAGGTTTATAAATTATCCCTGTATGACTCAGTTACAAGCCACCTGTTTATCCTCCTCCACCAGGGCACTTGATATGTAAGTGGTTGAACAGTTAATAGAAAGCCTGGCAACCCCAAACATTTTGTATTAATGGTCAATCACTAATCTAAAAAACATTGGTAAAGGATTTTTGAATCATTAATAAATCCATTAGTTACAGCCTATAAACCCATGTAAGGGTGCCTTATTAACAAGTGGTAAAACAAGTTTGTATTAAAGAGGTGGTATTATGCTTTTTGGCATTTCCATTGCTCCAGTTGCCATGTTGCCAAGCTGGTCAGCAACATGTAGCCTAAGCTGAATCAAAGCAGTTTACTGTCTTCTCATTGGCCTGCCCTCCCTCCCCTGCGCCTGATTGGCTAATAGTCCTTAATTAGGAACTGCACATGTGCAACTCCCAACAAAGATCATTTAGAGGCAAGATTTATCACTCAATAGCTAAAATGACGCTTTCAATTGGGTGAAAAAAGGAGTTGCACCAATGTGCAGTATGAAATAAAAGTTTTTTGGAAAATTAAATCATGTAAACCTGTTCTGGTACAAACCCTAAATAAGATTTTGACATTGAAAATGAGCATAATACCACCTCTTTACACTGTGTTGCTATGAATATCAGTTTGTGTTCATCAGTACATGTGACAGTCAGAGTTGTACCAGGTAAACTACTCTTCCATTCAAAGCTTCCTGCTGTGAATTTGAAGTGATACTCAGCTGAGTCGCTCTCTCTCAGGTCAGTGATTTTCAGAGTGGAGCGTCCTCCCTCTGTTTCAAGGACCTGAACACGACCTGCATACTGGGAGTCTTTACTAAGGTCCTCAGGCTGTGAGGGATTCTGCCACTGAAGACTACGTTCAGGACTGAACCAGAATTTAGATGTGATAGTTTCATAACAGTTGTAAATAAAACAAATGTCCACTGATGAGCCTTTGGAGGCACAGATGCTTCTCTGTCAGTGTAAGTCACTCTGTTGCAGGTTTGACCGTGAACACCTGGAGAACACAACATTTTAAGCTTTTTATTGCATCTTTGTTTTAGCTTGTGTTGGCAAAGGGACATCAATTTAAGGCACATTTATAATATCAAACAAATATTTATGTATTTTAAAGAAAAGATGGTAATTAGAACAACAAAGTTTTTTTAGACATCTCCTTGTCTACTAACCTCTGGAATGCATTTAGCTAAATGTGACACCTACAAATTGTCACAGTTGTTAAGTTATTTTGTAACTAAGCCTAATAAAGCACAATTTGAACGTGTCTTTGTGAGGGATTTGATTTTCTTTTTTTTTGTTATTTCAAGTTTGGTGATGTATGGTTAATAGTCGTTCATTTGTCAGTCATGTTACCGTGATATTACTGATATAGTTGTAATGTGTCTGTAAGGTTAAAGAGACAGATGTATTTTGTATGATGTAGGCCGCTGTATTGTTTTAATATTTTATATTTGAGAATGTAGTGAAAGTGTGAAACAAGTAAGCTTAACAGTATTAAATCCATTGGATGTAGATGGAGCTGGTAAATAGCAGTAATACCGGTTTCAGGCCAAACGCAAATTTTCGCCTCATGTCAGTGATTCTCAGAGTGGAGCGTCCTCTCTTTGTTTCAAGGAACGGAAAAAGACCTGCATACTGGGAGTCTTTACTAAAGTCCTCAGGACGTGTAAGAGACAACCAATGATGATTATGTTCAGGACTGAACCATAATTTAGATGTGATACAGTATACATATATGTGTAATAACTGTTGTAAGTGCAAGAAATGTCCACTGATGAGCCTTTGAAGGCACAGATGCTGCTGTCAGTGTAAGTCACTCTGAAGCAGGTTTGACTGTGAAAACCTGAAAGATAAAATCTTACTTAAAACAGAACTGTTAGAACTACATCTTTCACAGCAGTAATCCAGAGCAGGTTGGATGAGTTACTGACAGGAGTAGTGATCCTGTAGAGCTCAACGGCAAAAAGATTGTTTAAACATAGAAAGGGTAAGTGGGGTCATTCATATTTAAAGTGCTCTTCAGTCATTGGACTCTACAGTAGGTTAAATGTGCCACCAGATGGCACAAATAGACTGTTTACACAGATAAGAGAGAAATGTACCTTATAGGATGTAAAATATGGATTTTGACTACAATCTAGTGGCAACAGTTTGAAATTACGCCTAGATCACCTAATGCGCGTTCCTCTATCAACCTAATGTGTCTTTAAATAGCAACTTTTATACTACAAATAAATAAATAAATAATTACAAGCTTACCCTCTGATATTTAATTAAGGTTCAAATTTATCCTGCAGAGTTTTTGACCACTAGTAGTATTATGGTGACATGTTTTACAAGTGGATTCTAGTTTTGTATAACAGGTATAATGTTTATCATAGTCACCATGTTACTGGTGTTAGTTTCTAACATTTCTTAATCAGCACTAAAAAGAAAGTATGGCTGAGGCTGCTGGGAATGTTATTAGTTTTTCAGGTAAATAAAGCAAACACATTTCATAGCAATCCGTCAAATAATAGATTAGACACACAAAGTCAGGGAATTCCCAAAGCTTTTAGGATTTATCATTGGTGCACCATGAATATTTGTACCGACTGTATACATGGGTAATGCTTGGAAAAAAAGGCATTCAGAGTAAAACAGTGGAATTGATTTGTAACTGATCCATGGATATCTTGTATCTGTGAGTGTAACATTGGTGTTTAAATAAATTTGGAAGCAAACAAAAGCCCAGATGGAGATGAAAAATTCAGGTGAATATCACATTGAATGTATGTTGGAGCCATAATAGGTTTATTCTGATTAAGTCACTAATTTATAGCAAAACAAGATGATTTGAATTTATATTATTCTTTCTGTTGAAATTTTGATATCAAGAAATATAGACTATGGATTTTAAGCTAGGAAACAACTATTAACTAATGTTGGTAAAAATGATTACCTTGACTCCTCCTCACCAGGTCATTTTACAGGTGAGGGGCTGTGTGACAGAAGAAGAAGAAGAAGATAGAAGATACTTTTATTGTCACATACATGTTGCAAAATTCGTTCTCTGCACTTTAACCCATCCTTCAAGGGAGCAGTGGGCAGCCGCCATGCAGGACCAACTTCGGGTTTTTTTTATCAGTGCCTGGTCAATTGCACTCACAGCTTGGAAAGTTCCTTTGTTTGAGTGAGAGCGGAGGACTGAAACAGATTAGTGACCCTATTGTAAGATTATCTGAAGAGTTTAAGTTTATAGGTTATGTTGAAAGTTAACCACGGAGAATTTGTTTTTGTTTTTTTGACAATTTTATTTTTGTTTTCATTTTGACAATAAATCTTTTATTTGAACGAAACGGAAGGATCCCAGCGAATGCTTTTCACACACGAGTCACTATCGCCCTCCAAAAAAAGGCGTCTGAGGAACAAAGAAAATACTTAAGAGATGCCAGGACAATGTATTTTCCTCCTCTGCAACCCTTACTGTACACAGCACTTAAATTTTTGAGGATACAGATAGACTGTATGTGAAAAATACAAGAAAATCCACAAACCACTGTGTCGTAACAATCGAGATACAGGCAGATACACCAAAGTAGAAGCTCTGAGTACAAAAGTTAAGTTGCAGTCAGTATTTTAAGGTATTTTAATGTTACTACTACTACATTGATATAAACTGGAATAACTATTAGTTATAAAACATTAAATCAAAAGTTCATAATACATGATGAACTTTGCTATAGCGCCTAATGCATGTTAAGTAATTGTAAGAACTGTTATAATGTGTTATGGACGCATTATATCGTGTTATAAATATATGCATAAGTCATTATAGGGATGACCTTTATAGACCTTCATACCTAAACTTCTTTTTATAAATATGATGAATTTTCTTACTTTAAGGCTCTTTGGTTTAAGAGTAATTCACAAACAAGTTTAGCTCGAAAAGTAGAGGAGAGTTGTTATAGACCAGAGGTAAAAGGTCACTGAATACTGAACTTTCAAGAAGGCTATAAAAAGCATATTACACAAATTATATTCACAAGTTAATGAATTAAGTCATAAAATACGTTACACATTCTTTAAAGCTGATCCATGCAGAGTAAAAACAAAGCTGAACACTAGTTACATTTACTCATTTGCTGTTACAATTGACTAAACAACTAAATATGTCAGAGGTCACACACCTCTGATGGCGGTGATGCTCGCTGGGTTCGCTCGTGGGGAATGTGTTTTGTGTTGAGTTCTGAGGAATCACTATTTAGCAGTTGACTATCTCTGTTGTTGTCATGTTGCAACTGTGTCTTGCTGGAGGACACACTGATGGGATGGGTCGCAGCTGGAATCTAAAGACGTGTCTTATCCACTGCACCATCACCACCCTCTACTACTGGCGTACATTAGTTATCTGATTAAATACAAAGCTTATACAGAACCATAGAAATATCATAATGCCATATCTGTTGTGTCCATTAGTTTCTGTTGACTGTGCTGTACAATACAGCTGGATCCTCTCCAGTTTCCTGACCTCTGGATCTGAGAAAAAAAGAAGACGATATTCTTTGAATTGAAATAAATACCATCATTTCCCAACAGTGATAACACAATATTGACAAATGTAAAAATAGAGCGGGGTTAGGGTTAGGTAAATGCAAAAGCAACATATTTATTTCACAGTTATGTCATTTTAATCTTGTAGTGAGGATAATGTGAGAAGAGCTGCTCACCTCGGGCAGTATTACTCTGTGTGTCTGAGGGAGCGAGCTGGTCTGATGTCGGAGTAGAAAGAATCTGCCTGGTTGTTAGAGAAATGGATGCTGGCATACTGAAGGTTGTCCTGCTCCTCTGGCTGATCAGGTAGAAACTGTACAGACACAATTACTTTCAGCTACATATTTTACATGAGTAGGTTTTTCATTTAAATTGTGAATTCTTACAGATGATGGCAACCAGAACAGAAAAGACTGCTGACCTGCTTTACCGTGCATCACAGTAAAGAGCAAAGTAAAGGAATTTACAAGGAAAGGATAAAAAGTAGGAAAGCACCTGGATCTACTAGGAATTTAGTCACATTCAAGAAAAGAGCAGAACCACAGAGAGCGTTAAGAAGTTCATTTCTGTGGAGAAGGATGTCAAAAGAGCAACATGAAGTCCTTCTCAGTCAGATTAATTTTCCAGAAGCACTTAAAGAGTGAGTGACTTTTGTTCTTGAATAAGATCTGTGACTATTCTCACCTGTTCCCTGTTGTCTTTTCTCTCTTCAGGCTCAGACGATTCCTTGGAAGCCCTCTTTTTCCTGATTAGGAGAAAATAAGTAGAAAAGTGATTGAATGTTTTAGATTGGACAAACTGACCTTCAGTGATTTAACATTCAGTGATTCAGTGAAACAGAGCTGCTCACCTGATCCACAGGAAGAGACAGAGGAATATGATAACCAGGAGAACAACAGTGATTGTTGTAGCAACTGTTAATTTCCCTGATCCTGAGAAATGGAGAACAAAAGAAAACACAGACAGTAAATTAAGAGTGTTTCAGCATGTTTGGGCCCATTTGTCCCATAGAGTAACACTGCTTTCAAAACAGGAAAGTTAACCAAATTATTACCAATGTAAAGAAACTGATTTGGATCATTACAAAGAAGAAACTAAAAGTTGATCAGAATGTTATCTGATCCTAAAAAGAGATGAATATCTCTCTACTGTCAGAGATAGAAAGCAGAGACAGATCTGAACCAAGTACAGTGCATTTGTGTTTACTGTGTTGATGCAAAAGCACAAAAAGAGTTTGAAGAGTTTTGCAAGAATTGTTTGCTTTTGTAAAGGATGTATAATGTTTTGTTTTATTGGTGTAAGGTTTTGTGATTAGTGTGTAGAGTTTTGCAAAAATAGTTACTAGTTTCAAAAAATGCGCCTAAGGAATTAGAAAACACTGTAACGTCCCCAGGTGAGGTCCCCAATTTCCTGCCCTCACTGAAATCGTACAAGCTGATACATTTCAGATTGTGTGCAGCTGAATGCAAAAACTTACCTGTCACAACAATCAGATGTAAGGTGGAGTTATGACGTCCTCTTGTGTTCTGGGCTTCACAGTAATAATTTCCACGGTGTTCAGGTCTGAAGTCAGTGATGGTGAAGTTCTGTCCTGATGCTCTTGGTGACTCTTCATTCTCCTTGTACCAGGTATAATTAGCTGCTGGGTTAGCATCACTGCTGCAGGTCAGAGTCACTGAACTGCCCTCCACTATCTCAGCAGAGGGACTCACTGACACAGAGGGAAGCTTTGGAGCATCTGGGGAAGATTAAATAAAATAGAGACAAAAAAAATTTCAATGTGTTTTTTTTCAATTTCGCTATGTTGCTTTTATGTTTTATCTAAAGCACTTTGAATTGTTGAAATGTGCTTTACAAATAAACTTGTCTTGCCTTATGTGTGTGGAAGCATCTGAAACTTTGGTTTTGTGACTGGCAGCAGACAGAGCTGTGTGTTCAGACCACTTGAATTACACTAAAATCTAAAGCTGTGTTCACACTGACAGTGGGTTAACCGGTCGACATGCTTATAATCAGTAACTTAGTGTCACAGTCTGCCAGTCAGCCATACCTTGTTTTGCACTTTTGAGTTTAGTTTATTGTCTGTCTTATAGTATGTTGGGTTTTGGGTTCTGTCCTGTCTAGTGCCTGGTGTCCAGTATCTGTTATATAGTCTGTGTTTTGAGTTTCAGTCATTTCTTATGTCCAGTTACTGTGTGCTTGTGCTGGTTGGTCTGTTACTGTCTGTGTGTCTGGTTATGGGGTTATTATCGGTCTGCCGGTGTCTGTATTAGTTTGTCGTGTGTGTACTCCTTTGATCTGTTTAATGTCTGTAACTTGTGTTCTGACTGTATCTCTCTTTTCCCTTGCTCTCTCCCTGCCTGATTGTGTCTCGTTAGTCTCATGTCTGTCACCTTTTTGCTCCCGCCCTGCTCGTTAGTCCCTGGTGTTAAATGTTTGGTGTTTCCCTCAGTCTTTGTCGGGTCGTTGTTGCGTGTAGATGCGCTGTCGCATGTCTGTCCTGTCGTATCACTATCAGTACCTGTTGTTGGATTTACCAGTTCCCTGTACCTGTGAGTTTTGTTAACCATTGGATTAAATACTCTGGAACTAGACCTCTGTTCTCGGTGTCTCACGCTTGGGCTCACTCCTGCTGCACTCACCCAGCAAATCATGACACTTAGGTTTAGGCACACACTCGGTGGTGGCTGTGGTAAGGGCAATTGGCTTCAGGGGGCTGTAAAGACTAAGTCAGCTAGTTGGCAGTATCAAAGTAAACAAGCGTCCTGGACCTGCAGTTACAGTCCTAGGATTGTGGTCCTGAAACTGCAGCCTCTGGTACTGCAGCTACATGCTACTGGTTTTGGGCGGCCCAATTACATACAAAGTCAATCAAAGAGGACCAGGTAGAGCAGGGAATCAAAATGCAGCTGGTCGACGGAGATCTGCTAAACAACAGGGAAGTGTACGGGAAGCAGCGCTGCAGTTTCTTGCCCAATAAACATCGTAGTCTGACTGAATTACGCTCTGAAAACTATGCTGTTTAATTGCGGGAGAATTTTATTCTTTATTCATTTATTATTAAATGAGCTTCTTAATTTTAGTTTTTGGGATTACAATGTTGATTCATCTTCACTGGAGCTTTTTGGCAGCTGGCTTCCGTGCACATCCAGTTCCACTGTTGTTAGCATCGATTGGCACCCAGAGCTCTGCTGGACTACTACTTCATATTTACATAAAACAAAACTGGACATTACTTGGAGAAAAGAAAGACAGGAAGTCTAACAAATCAGCATCATATTGTAGGTATTTCAGCATCAGTTTGATCCATCCATCGTCAACCGCTTATCCTGCGTACTGGGTCACAGGGGGGCTGGAGCCTATCCCAGCTGACATTGGGCAAAAGGCGGGGTACACCCTGGACAGGTCGCCAGTCTATCGCAGGGCGACACATAGACAAACAACCACTCACACTCGCATTCACACCTAAGAGCAATTTGGGAGACACCAATTATCTTTGCATGGTGGGAGGCACCCGGAGCACCTGGAGAGAACCCACACAGAAACGGAGAGAACATGCGACCTGGGTTTGAAAACACAAACTTCTCGCTGTGAAGTGCCAGTGCTAACCACTGCACCACCGTGCCACCAGTTTGATCCATTTATTGCAATTAAATCATAGCAAAATGTTTACTTTGCGTTTATTTAGCTTGTGTCTCTGCGAGTTGTGCAGCAGTTGTCCAGCGATTAAAACCTGCTCAAGGTTGCATTGCGTTGTATGTGAACACAGCATATGAGAAGGCAAGAAGAATGTCCTTATATTTTTTTGGAGTAAACACAAAAATGTTGAAATGTGCTGTAAATACTGGAATTGTGTCCCTGACTGTCTATTAGAGTTGGGTTGATATTATATTACTGGTTAGCACAAGTTAAGAAATATACTTTATGTTTCCTTGATGTTTTCAGAAAACAAACTGTATTCATTTTTCTGCAGATATTTCTACTGTAATTTAACTGTGTGGGGGTTAAAAAAAGTTGGCCCTTCCTACAATCCAAAAAAAATGTTGCCACTTAACAAAATCCAGGCAGCAATTTCATTTCTAGCAAAATGTATTTAGCAAAACAAAATACTACTCACATTTCACATTGATAAAGACTGATTTAGATGTCTTCTTCCCCAGCTTATTCTCAGCTGCACAGTAATACTCTACAGAGTCAGAGGACTGGATGGGGCTCAAGAAAAGCTGTGGTTCTTTACTGAGAGGATGAAGGTTTGGATATCCATTCTCCTTGTACCAGGTGTATTTAGCTGCTGGGTTAGCATCACTGCTACAGGTCAGAGTCACTGAACTGCCCTCCACTATCTCAGCAGAGGGACTCACTGACACAGAGGGAAGCCTTGGAGGATCTGGAGGAGGAAACATGAACATATATGACATTTAATTTCAAGATGAGTTTGAGTTTGCACAGTGGAGCATATTTTAAATGGACAACACTTAAGCCAAACACAAAGTGTAGGAGCAGCTTGATTTCCTCCAGAGGGAAGCTTTGGAGCATCTGGAAAAGATTAAATAAATGAACAAACATGAGGACAGATTTCTTTGTGTTGTGTCGAAATGAGTTAATGTGTGTGGAAGCATCTGAAACTTTGGAGGTGATTTTGTGACTGGCAGCAGACAGAGCTGTGTGTTGGGACCACTTGAGTTATAAGAGACTGAGAGACAACAAGACACAAACTTGCTGAAATGTGTTCTAAATACTGGAATGATGGCCCTGTATCAATAAGCAGAGTTGGCTCTTTCTACAATCCAAAACATTTTGCCACATAAAGAAATCCTGGGACAAATTTTGTGTCTATGAAAATGTATTTAGCAAAACAAAATATTAAACATCAGGCTTTTTCCCTCACCAGTCACTGTAACCAGTGGTTTTATAGCCAAAATGTGTGGGAGCATCTGAAACAGGTGGTTTTCTGGTAGGGCTTCACGATATAGAAAAAAGTCATATTGCAATTATTGTGGACAATATTGCGATTTCAATATAATGGTAACAAATAGTTCAATGAACTGATCATCAAGGAAAATGGCCAAAATACTGAAATTCTGCAATGTGTATTTGTAAACACAATATGACAATGTTAAATTGGCATAAGTAGAGATACTAAACATTGTACAATACTGTTTTTTAAATAACTTATTTTCCCAAAAATATTGTTTTTTAAGCATAAACATTTTTGCAAACTTTCTTTACTCAACAGTGCAACTAAGTGATGGGCCTAACACCTGTAAACACAAATAGTGATCTTTCCAGGGACGGATACACGATACACCAGCACCACCCACGGCTCACTTTATGTAAACAAGGTTACTGAACAATATTTATAACAATAACTTTAGCAAACAGAACAAAGGCAGCGTGTTGCTGAGGCGGCTAGAGGCGACACATATTGGCTCAATGGCATCCTGGCTCTGGCTAAATCTGCATCTGTCCACTGCAGATGCTCTATCCACAACCTGGATGAATAACTTGTATAAATTAATAAGTATAATATAAGTATAATATAACAATAAAAAGCCTAATGTGAATTTAATAGTAACCTGTCAGTATAATATATTAAAGATATAATATTACTATATTGATTTCAATTTCCTTTAATAGTATACTTCATAGCTTACGTAATTAATTTCAGTTACAGCAGTTTCTTGTTTGTGGGTCATTTTCATTTATTAAGCTGCTGTGAACTACAGCCGCAGACTGTGAAGGTGAATCAGGCAGAGCTGAAGAAAGTGCATGATCAATAAAATATTTGACTGGAAAATTGAGCTTTAAAAAGTTGTCATTAGTTAAATTGTGTGTTTAAGATTAGCTGTGTTTTACTCACATTTCACTTTAATAAAGACTGATTCAGATGTGTTCTTCCCCATCTGGTTCTCAGCTGCACAGTAATACTCTCCAGAGTCAGAGGACTGGATGGAGCTGAAGACAAGCTGTGTTTTTTTATTGAGTAGATTGCCATTCTGCTTGTACCAGGTATAATTAGCTGCTGGGTTTGCATCACTGCTGCAGGTCAGAGTTACTGAACTGCCCTCCTCTATCTCAGCAGAGGGACTCACTGACACAGAGGGAAGCTTTGGAGCATCTGGAAAAGATAAATAAATCAATAAACATGAGGATAGATTTCTTCGTGTTGTGTCGAAATGAATTAATATGTGTGGAAGCATCTGAAACTTTGTAGGTGATTTTGTGACTGGCAGCAGACAGAGCTGTGTGTTCGGACCACTTGAGTTATAAGAGACTGAGAGACAACAAGACACAAACTTGATGTAAAGTGTTCTAAATACTGGAATGATGGCCCTGTATCAATAAGCAGAGTTGGTCCTTTCTACAATCCAAATGTTGCCACCTAACAAAATCCTGGGACAAATTGTATTTCTAGCAAAATGTATTTAGCAAAACAAAATATTAAACATTAACTTTTTTTCCCCTCACCAGCCACTGAAACCACTGTTTTTTGTTGGCCAAAATGTTATTAAGCTGCTGTGAACTACAGCCGCAGACTGTGAATGTGAATCAGGCAGAGCTGAAGAAAGTGCATGATCAGCTAAAAAATTCACTGGAAAAATTGAGCTTTAAAAAGTTATCATTAGTTAAATTCTGTGTTTAAAATTAGCTGTGTTTAACTCACATTTCACTTTAATAAAGACTGATTCAGATGTGTTCTTCCCCATCTGGTTCTCAGCTGCACAGTAATACTCTCCAGAGTCAGAGGACTGGATGGAGACGAAGACAAGCTGTGGTTCTTTAATGCGTAGATTGCCATTCCTCTTGTACCAGGTATAATTAGCTGCTGGGTTAGCATCACTGCTGCAGGTCAGAGTTACTGAACTGCCCTCCTCTATCTCAGCAGAGGGACTCACTGACACAGAGGGAAGATTTGGAGCATCTGGAGGAGAAAACATGAACATATGACATTTAATTTCAAGATGAGTTTGAGTTTGCACAGTGGAGCATATTTTAAATGGACAACACTTAATCCAAACACAAAGTGGAGGAGCAGCTTGATTTCCTCCTGTATCAGAAACTACATGTGTTCCTGTTACCATGGATACAAGTTGGACACTTTGATACTGAAGCAGTGAACTAAAGACACACTGAAGGAGAGTGGTAATCTATAAATTTCTTTCTTTAATTTGTTAGACAGCAGCTACTGAAGTGTGTGTGCAATGGACATTCACATAAGGCACGTGTTAGAAACACCAAACTAGAAGGAAACAGAAAACCTAAAGCACAAGATCATCACAGATATAAACACTGAAAATGACTGAAAACAGTCCAGCAGTGCTGAAGTCAGGAGACCAAGTGATCCTGGTTCAGTGTCTTTGGACACCACCATGTCTACTGATGACCTCTAGTGGCTAAATAAGCTAAATGAGTGCATTAAACAATGACAATGTGAGTCAGACATGATTTTCCCACATGTGGTATTCTTCATAACTTGGCAACTATCTGACTTCATTCTTTTCACTCGTGTTTGTGTGGATGGATCAGAATAAGTTAAAACCTGGACCCAGGAAGTGTTTTGCTAATTAACACATTTTAAAAAGTGTCCATTAAAGATTCAAGAACAGATAATCAGGGAATTTCTCTGATGAAGTATTATCTTAGAATTTAAACAGATCACAAATCTTGTTTTAATACATTTTCATTGTGTTATTTTAGTTTAAGTTTACAGTGAAGACAAAAGAGATAATTATGCAACATGTCTACAATCTCATGGGAAAATTATTTGGGTTTCATCCAATTCTACAATGAATCACCAAATACCACTGAGTTACATGCAGTTAATGTGCAGTACAACAGGTTAAAGGCTCCACCAGATGGTGTCATGTCAGTGGAAGACTGGATGTAAACTCACACACTGAAGGAGAGGGGAACTCCTGATATCCTCGTACAGCACAGTAAACTCTGTCTGCAGGATAAAACAAAGCTGTATAAGAATTAGATGTTTGTACCCTAAAGTACTGTCCACTCTTGTACCAGATGTAGAAGAGATGACCAGGTAGACGACATCTGCTGTGACACTTCAGCTCTGCCCAGTTAAAAGACTCGTAGACCTGAAATCTGCTCACCTGCACCTGGAGATCTGAATATGTGAATAAGGAACAGAAATCTTCATTTTAGACTGATCAACACACAAACACAGTTACCTTAATAAGATGTTGAACACTTGCAACTAATTTAATAAATATTCAGATGAAAATGTTACCTGTGACAGACAGAGTGACTCCGGGTGAACCAGTAAATGTCCAATCTGGTTGGTTTGTTATGAACCCGAACTTGTACTCAGCTGAGTCGCTCTCTCTCAGGTCTGTGATTCTCAGAGTGCAGTAGTTTGTATCACAGATATACTCCACACGACCTGAATACTCTGGGTCCGTTCTTAGATCTACATAAACATGATTATTCACTTTTATAAACCAGAATGTTTCCTCAACTGAAGTATCGTGGCCATTTATTGTGGATGGGTATCTGTACGTGCAGCTTATGTCCACAGTTGATCCTTTTAAGGCACAGATCTCAGTAGAAGTGTAAGTCACTTCCCAGTCATTCTGACTCTGTACCACTGTAACACAGAGCACATCAGAAACAATCAACATTAATAACTTCATTTAGCAATCAGTTAATAAAACAAAGTGGATCATACTACCAATATGATTTGAGGGAAACGTAACCAAACTTCAGAATCCTGAATTATCTGCAGTCATTGTCATAAAAAGTTTATAAGGTTTTTACATTTACTCATTTAGCTGACGCTTTTATCCAAAGCAACTTACAATTGCTATACAAAGAGGGGTTAAATGTCTTGCTCAGGGACACAATGGTGGATAGGTCACAGTGGGGGAATTGAACTATAGACTGTATATAAAAACTGATTGAACCCCGGTCTCTCACACCAAAGGCAGACATCTTATCCATTACGCCATCATCACCTTTTTACCCCTGTTTATCATATTTTAATGTTGTGAGAATTTACTTCTGGGTGTTTCTGCCTTTCCATTCATTTGAAAAAATCTAAATAAAATACCTGAATGCGCAGCTTATGTGTCAACACACAAGTTATCCAAAAAGAAAATTAATAATTTGACATTTTAAACTCTTTTCTGGGATAGAGCAACAGAACAGTGGTACATAAAATACTCAGTTGTTCTTCCCCTAAGGCTCTTCCTAACTCCTGATCTAATTTTTAACGCTTTATAACCTGTTTTTATTTTTTTTTCTGAATAAAATAGGCACAGAGACCAAACACAAAGTCTTGCTCAGTTATACACAGTCAGTGCAAAGGAAGATGTACTCATACTTTCTACAGTTCATCTCTATTTGCACTGAGGCAGGACATCATCCAGTCTGAAGGTCCAGTGAAGTGAACAGGAATGTATCAGACCTGTGACCTGTGTCACTCTGCGGTCAGATTTCTGCAGAGTAAGGTGTGAAAGCTAAAAATAAATACAGCGCACTGAGGTGTGGGAGAGTTTGTAGCAGCTAAGATAAAGGCAGACAACTGCGAACAAGGTCTCTGACATTAGCACCCGTTTCCCATTAGCACGAGTTTCTTTTGAAGTCTCTCTATATTTTTGTTTTGTTGGGTTTAGTAAATGCATGCATTTTGTTTCTTTTGCTGCAGAAATTTAATACAAAATACAAATTAATGAATTTTGCCAAGTTGAAGCCAGCCTCAGCCTCGTCAACGTAGATCATTTACTGTAATGTGGGACTTGATTGGCCTCCAACTTCATGACTCTCTGAAAGTAATCAGACACAGTGTGTGTAAATACTTTGCTGTATACCTACTGTATGTCCTACTGTACTTCAGGTTTATAGAGTAGTTTACTCCAAAACACACTATGTATAGTACAGTAATGACTATATTGTGTAACCTTACCGGGACATATTGGCGACAAAGTCTTTGATGCGCTCATCGTTCCTTTTAAAAGGAACTTTTGTAGTTGGTGGTGGTTGAGGTGAGGCCCCCCCACAGCACTGTGAAACACTTTGGTTTTCAATGATAAAGCTCTATATAAATGTAATGCATTATTTATGACTTATTTCTCAAAAGTCCAGACAATGTATGCCACTGTGTCCCAGCTGAGGTTTGGCTGTACTTGTTCACTCTGTATGATAGTCCATGGTTTATGACATGGTCTATGATAGTAGCATCAGTTCCCAAAGCTCTGGCCCTTCTTTGAGCACCACCACACATTCTGACTCCTCTCTCTCTACCTCATCCTTGTCCCACTCCTCTCCCTTGTCCTGGTACTTGTGATCCTCTCTCTTGTGCAAGAATTTTGCTTGTTTTCTTCATGTTACTTTGTTGTTCATTTTCCACCCAAGATAATCCCAAAGAGCTCCTCTTTTACTTTATACGCGATTGAAAGAACCTCAACACATGAGTGTTTCCTAGATGGGAATGTGATGGATCTATTTGCACAACTCATATCAGCTGTTTCTCAGTAGCAATGGGATAAAATAAAGGAATTATATTTGTGTTTCAAGTCACAATATGAAAAGCAGTTCACATTGACTTTAGCCTATAAATTGGGTTTAGAACATGATGGGTTTTTTTTCTGTCATACAGTGTGAAAGCATGTGTAAAAATGTCAAATTCAAACATTTTAAATTTGTGTTGACTGTCTGCATTTTGTGTCAAAGCAACACGAAACGTATTAATTGTATAGCCTACACAGTCAGATGTTGTTCTAACTGTGTCAAGAGTATAGGAAATTTGTTTAAGGTGTTGAAAGGATTGTCAAACTGATAAAAAAAACTGTAGAACACATTAAACAGAGGAACAGTCAAATAAAACCCCAAATACCAAGAGCAAAAGGCGTTGGCCTACACAAAACAGACTTTGTAATATTCATTACAACTGACACAAAAGCAGTCAAAAAACATATAAAAAACAACTTAACTTAACATATGTGGAGTTGAAGTAATTGTACATAAACGCAATGCATTTGCAGCGTTTCTGGGAAGTTTGCCTTTCACACAACTCTGATCCACTTATTTACTTACTTATGTGAACTTCAGCCTACTTTTACAGGACTTACATTTCCCAGATTTCTCTATTTTAATGCAATGAATGTAAGTTTAGATATTCAGTACCTGACACGGAGAGAAGGAAGACGACAAATCCTCTCGTTGCTGCAGTTAAACTCATAGCTGCTCCTCTCGTCTCTGTGTAACTTCAGAGACAATAAAACATGTCAGCAGATAATGAACACAGGAGATATAAAATACCTGTCACATCAATAAACAATTCTACTTACAATGAAGAAGGACGCTGTCTTTAGCCAGTTCGTCCCGAGCTGTATTCCGTCCAGAAACGGCGGCGATTCCAAGTATATCCAGCTGCAGCCCACAGACCTGAAATCGTGACGGAAGTTGAAGGAAGTTGAACTTCCATATATGGTTCGTCCCAGAAGACACTGCGCACAAAGCTTGATGACGTTTATCTCGGCTCACGTACAGCATAGAGCCTAATACAAACTGTTTTATTCTTTTAGAAGCCAACAACAGAACTTTAAAACACTTCTGAGAAGTTTTTTGGTGAGAAATCAACTGTGTAGATTTTGAATATCCGCAGTTTTACGGAAATTGGTGGCGAATCCAAAATGTGTTCAACTGTTTTCGGAGTTGTGAAGCTCCGCAAGTGCCGACGGGCGGACCGCTACAGTTAACGTTAGATGTAGAATATTTAACATGTTGACCGTTTCAACTATTAATCTGAAATCTAATCTAAAATATGTAAATATGTGTTTAATAATTGTATACCGTTATGATTTATCTTGTCGTTTGATGTGATCTTGTTTTGACTTAAGATCGTTGTAAGCTGCATTAACCACAAAATGCTACTATATAAATAATGTGGTCTGTTGGTATTTGAGCACTTATTAAGCAAACATAATAAAGAAAAAAAATATGAATTGTGCTCACCTAATGTTAAAACTATATTAAAGGATCTATAAATAAATACTGCGCACAATGTCAGCTGGGATAGGCTCCAGCCCTCCCGCGACCTTGTATGCAGGATAAGCGGTTGACGATGGATGGAAATAAATACTCAAATGTTTGCATGCCTGAAGCTCCCTGCCGGTGACTTTATCCTCCTGTCCACACTGTGTAGTACTCATCCCAGGGTAGTGCTTTCCAATTTTACTGTATTTAAAATGTACCATTCAAAAAGTTTATAATGTAGGCTATCAAATTGCAGGAGTTAGGCTACCTGAAAATCCATGAAATTGTTTTTAAACAGCTATTGATGACGAGGATGTTTGAATCTATATACAAGTGTGAACATTTCATAAAATCCAGTTAACCTGATCGTTGAAACTTCACCATGTACCCCCATCCAGTACTACAAGCATATATTTAGAATACTTAAAATTTGTGCTTAGAAGTGAGTAACAACAAAAAAAAACAGCCATTCCCTCAACACCTAAAATGAATTATTGGAACAGTTTTGGTCATTTCTAGGTTTGAAAGTAATACCATGTTTGATTTTTGGGGAGAATACCCCAGAACTGTTGCCTGTGTAAAAGCAATTAAAGCCACATATTTAACAATTATAGTAAAATTTATCTGACAAATATGCAGCAACTGGGTGATGCTATCAATATAGAACAAATCTCTGAGGAATGTTTCCAACACCTTGTTAAAATTATGCCATGAAGAATTAAGGCAGTTCTGAAGGAAAAAGGGGGTCAAACCCGGTACTAGCAAGGGGTACCTAATAAAGTGGCCAGTGAGTGCATGTAATAATGTAAAATATTTAGTCCACAAATCAAAAATAGAGTTAATGAAATCTCACCTCTGGGAGAAGCACATCCATGACAAATGCCACTCGATCAGCGAACCTTCTCTCTGTCTGTGTTTTGTCGACAACCCCTGACAAGAAGCAGAACACTTGGTCCAGTTGGTCATCATCATCAAAACAGATGACGACCCTGTCCTCCTTCTTTGCCCAAGGTGACATGACGTCTCCTCTGATGATTGTCTGCAAATACATCGTTTATTTGGAGGATGCTCAATGTAAATGTACTACACAGCAGAAAAAGTTTCACCGTCTTTATTTAAATTCTACTTAAGATTAGTCACTTTCTTTAGACATTTAAGTTGCCAACTCACTTCAAGATGTAGTAGTAAGCCATCGTCCTGAGTGATGAAATCCATTAACAAGCCACTGGTCAGTCTTCGTTGATGCTGGGCTTCCTGGGCCCTTTCCTAAAATTACATTATATAGTGCTTAAACATGTCACAGTAAATGGGTCCGATAAATTACCCAGAATAAGTTATTTTCTTTCCTTGATCATTTGCACTTCCTTACTGACCACAAGCATCTTGAAAGATGTGTTTTCACAATCCAGGCTTCCGTCATCTTTGTCCATATGAACATCACTTTCCTAAATAGATACAGATAAGCATGACTGAGTGTACATTTCTGGATGGTGTTCATTGCATCTTGTATCATATTTAATATGCACCAACCAGCACTTTGGGAGAAAAGCTGTAAGGCCTCTTGCTATATGGGTGGTCCTCGTCAGTGTCCAGTGGCATCTGTAGACAGACCCCCATTATTGTGTCAGTATGTTTTACATGCAAGGGCCACATGCTTCTAAAAGATATCCATGTCGGATTCAGAATGCCTTAGTTCCACACTCAACATTTTGCATGTGCCATAACGTTCCATTTAGTGTGGGTTTTAAAAGTAGTAATCCATTCTGAAACATGGGGGGAAAGCTACTTTGTGAAGAATGCACTAACCATGGTGCCGCTTGCACGTGTCCTTTTACGTGTGATCCTGAATACAGGTAGGACATGGTCTCGAATGGTCGCTTGGCCTTCCTTGCTAAAGTGAGCAAACTTCTTTCCATACCTGCAATTAACACATTTTCCTCACTGGAAGTTGAGTTGAATTTTAAGGCCAGGTGTTACCCCAAAGCCCCCATGGAAATTTACAAATTCAATTCAATTCAATTCAATTTAATTTTATTTATATAGCGCCAAATCACAACAACAGTTATCTCACAGCTTTTCATAAAGAGCAGGTCTAGACCATACTCTGAAGTTATTTACAGAAGCCCAACAATTCCCACCAAGAGCAAGCACTAGGCTGACACAGGCAAGGAAAAACTTCCTTTAAGAGGCAGAAACCTCGAGCAGAACCATGGCTCAGGGTGGGCGGCCATCTGCCCTCGACCGGTTGGGGTGAGGGGGAGAGAGAGAGAGAGAGAGCAAGAGAAAGAGAGAGAGAGAGAGAGCAAGAGAGAGAGAGCAGAGGGAGGCAACCTACACAGTGTACACAGAGGTACAGACAATAAAGGTGATGGTGCTATAGACTGAATGAAAAATGGTACAGATATTTATAGTAATGTTAATGATAATAATAATAACAGTAATAATAGCAATAGGACTAGTAATAGCAATTGCAACTGTAGCAGAGGGCGTCGAGCAGGAACACAGGGGCAGCAGGAGACTCCCAACCACAGATCCAGACTCCACAGCTCCAGAGCCAGCAACACCCGCAGGAAGTGACAGGAGGGGGAAGCACACGACCACGGGAGAGGGAGAAAAAATCGAAGTTAGTAACATGCATTAATGGGATGAGGTTGCACTCAGAGAGAAAGAGAGAAGAGGAGAGAGGAGCTCAGTGCATCATGGGAAATCCCCCGGCAGTCTAGCCTATAGCAGCATAACTAAGGGATGGTTCAGGACTCACCTGAGCCAGCCCTAACTATAAGCTTTATCAAAAGGAAAGTCTTAAGCCTACTCTTAAATGTAGAGAGCGGTGTCTGCCTCCCGAACCCAAACTGGAACCTGGTTCCACAGGAGAGGAGCCTGATAGCTGAACGCTCTGGCTCCCATTCTACTTTTGGAGAGTCTAGGAACCACAAGTAACCCTGCATTCTGGGAGCGCAGTGCTCTGGTGGGGTAGTAAGGTACTATGAGCTCTTTAAGATAAGATGGTGCCTGACCATTAAGAGCTTTGTATGTGAGAAGAAGGATTTTAAAATCAATTCTGGATTTTACAGGAAGCCAATGCAGAGAAGCTAAGACAGGAGAGATATGATCTCTTTTAGTGGTTCCTTTCAGAACTTGTGCTGCAGCATTCTGGATCAGCTGAAGAGTCTTAATGGACGTTTTTGAAGAGCCTGATAATAATGAATTGCAGTAATCCAGTCTAGAAGTAACAAATTCATGGACTAGTTTTTCTGCATCATTTTTAGATAGGATGTTCCTGATTTTTGCAATATTACGTAGGTGAAAAAAGGCAGTCCTTGAAATTTGCTTAATGTGAGAGTTAAAAGACATGTCCTGATCAAAGATAACTCCAAGATTTCTCACAGTGGTGCTGGAGGCCAGGGCGATGCCATCCAGGGAAACTATATCTTTAGATAATGCGTCACGGAGGTGCTTAGGGCCTAGAACAATAACTTCAGTTTTATCTGAGTTTAACATTAGAAAATTGCAGGTCATCCAGGTTTTAACATCCTGAAGACACATTTGGAGCTTAGCTAACTGATTGGTTTCATCTGGCTTGATTGATAGATATAACTGAGTATCATCTGCATAACAATGAAAGTTTATGGAGTGTTTCCTGATAATATTTCCTAAAGGAAGCATATATAAAGTGAAGAGGATTGGTCCGAGCACAGATCCTTGTGGAACTCCATGACTAACTTTGGTATGCATGGAGGACTCATCGTTAACATGTACAAACTGAAATCAATCTGATAAATAGGACTTAAACCAGCTTAGAGCGGTTCCTTTAATGCCAATGAAATGTTCCAGTCTCTGTAATAGGATCTGATGGTCAATGGTATCAAATGCAGCACTAAGATCTAGTAAAACCAATACAGAGACAAGTCCTTTGTCTGATGCAATTAGGAGGTCATTAGTAATTTTCACCAGTGCTGTCTCTGTGCTATGATGAGCTCGAAATCCTGACTGAAAAACCTCAAATAAACTATTGCTATGTAGAAAGTCACACAGCTGTTTGGCGACTGTTTTCTCCAGGACCTTAGAGATAAATGGAAGGTTAGATATAGGTCTATAGTTGGCTAAAACATCTGGATCCAGGTTGGGCTTTTTCAGAAGAGGTTTAATTACAGCTACTTTAAAGTACTGTGGCACATAGCCTGTTGATAATGACAAATTGATCACATCCAGTAGAGAAGTGCTAACCAAGGGCAAAACTTCTTTAAGCAGCCTAGTCGGGATGGGGTCTAAGAGGCAGGTAGATGGTTTAGATGAAGAAATTATTGAAGTTAGTTGATAAAGATTGAGGGAAGCAAAGCAGTCCAAACATATAATTGGTTTTACAGCGGTTTCTAAAGTTCCTGAGTATTGAGTTAATCCAATTAGTTTTGTAGCACTGCAACATACCCTTCTAGTCCAAGGTTTTCCACCAGGCTGACACACCCCACCACCTTCTCAGTAGAGACATGTCATGCTAAAGAAAGAGCAGTTACACAATTTGCATTCGATTTGTTATTGAATATTGATATAAGAGCTTGCTTTTTTCTTAATACTTACAATGCTGAAGTCAAAACTAGCCTCCATGGCAAAATACCAGGCATACTGTAATGAGAATTAGATTTTATTAAAAGAGACATGGAAGACATAATTCACATGTCTTATGACTTAAGTCACACACATCCAATGAAATGTGCAGGGTTGATAACACAATAAGAAAGTGACATGAGAGGCCTCAACACTTGAATATTCCTTATTACCTTATATTGCACACTTTTTCATTTGCAAATGCACAGAGTGGTGAGACAACATTTGGATTCAAAAATGAATGTTTGCCAGGTCTAAGTGGTGGTGAAGCACTATTGTGTTAAGGAGAAATCAAGTGTGCCATATCTCCTACTTATGGCATTAACATAACTCACCATTATCATGAAAACACCACAGTCATTCCCATGTGTCTGCTTTGGAAGCCCCTGTATGAGGAAAAATTACAGTTAGAGCATTGTAGCTAATCATGACACCATACAATAGAGACACTGCCAACAATACCTCCAAATCCAGAGCAGTCTTCTCTGTCCAGGAGCCTGCGACGATTTGTTGTGCGACACCCCTGGTCAACCAAGAGCGAAACTAAATCAAACATCATAAATTAAATCTGTATGCTCCCACAAGAAGAGATAAAAAAGGGAGCAAAACACAAAGAGCTGTTGCTTCAGAACATGAATTACCAAAAACTTTAGTCCACTCACCAGGGAACAGTTGTAGAAAGGAACACAAGAACCTGTCTAGACCATGCAAGTAGGTAAATCATGCTTATAGCAGGGTTCATACACATTTTGACCAATGACTTTCCATGATATTTTGTGACTTTAAACCTAATTTTCAAGCACCTTGACATTAACAACCTAGGTGGAAACATTACTTTTCTACTTTTACCCTCCACTTTACCTACTTAACTGCCTCCACCAAAGCTTCTTTGCTGTCTGCTCTGTGTGCGTGTTTGTTTGAGCTGAATTCCGCCCCCCAGTCAAACATGCATTGGAGACAGAGCAGCACAACAATTGTTTTTAACGGTCTACATGATCGATGTGAGTCACATTTTTGAAGCTGTGAAAAAAGATTACATTCCCTTTCCAAAACTTTTGGGATTCAACTTTTTTCCTAAACCTTTACAACCCTGAAGACCCTGAAGACAATGTCAAATTCCAGGTTTTTCCTTACCGTTCAAACCCTGTTATAGGCAGGAAGCCAATCTCTTCTAAAACGATCCTAGAACAGTCATTATAATTATAGGCAGGTCAGGGAAACGTGACCACCAGAACACACATCCTTTTTAACCTCAATAGATTGCTGTAGGTCCCACTGGCGAAACCCCCTGTTCTTCTGAAATATTGCGAATCCAGAAAGAAAATTTCTTTCTGAAGTGGCCTCATTACCTACAGGGAATATGCAGTCTGGACAATAAGCAAAAAGGACACTTTGGGGCTAATAAAATAGCTACAACAACAAAGTCAAGCAACAAGCAAATGGCAGGAATATTGAAAGTTAAATTACAGTGTTGTATGAAGAGAAATAGTGTTTTAAATCTAACTCCCAATAAAAGTGAACATATTAACAGAAAATATTTTAAAAATATGGACATTCGCCAGGTATATTCTTTAAAAATTGTGTAATAACTGGTGTATATTAGTTTCTTTTCATCAATTTTACAGTTGCAGTTGTGTTCCAGGTGTATTAAAAGATATCCAGGTGCTTTATAATCTATCTTATGATGGTTTTGATGGTTTATTGCATTGAAATATAGCTTTTTTTACCAGGCGAGAATGAAAATATCATATTTTTTCTGTATTTAATCTCCATGTAGTCTGTAATGGTAAAATAAATATGTTAATATACAATGGATTTATATTCTTTTGCTTCTGACATTTCAAAGGACACCAGAATTATGCATCTAGGCCTAATGGTTGAGGAGTTATTACTGATTTATTTTGGATATGTTATTTTAGGCGTTTTTCCTAAAAATACGTTCTAGGGGTTAACTGGTTAAAGATGCTTTTCCTTTGTGGTCAGTAAGCAGAGCACAGACCTCTAGCTGTTAAATGACTACATTTCCTTCCTCTAGATTATTTATACATCATTAGCCGGAGGCTGTGATGTTTTACAAACTATAAACTTACTGAGAATAAGAAAATAGTGTTATGGCCTGTTGGTACTAAACCTGTGTCGCTGCTTCCCACTGACACAAGAAAAGACCATTCAAAAAGAGAAAACTCATATTAAACTTATTTAAACACAAAAAACAAGAGAGGTGTTTAAGGTGGTTTGATGCATCACTTGACACGTGTAGTGCATCTTTAGACGGTAAAATAACCTTTATACCAGTTGTCACATCAGGGCTCATTGAATGTGACAAGGGGGAGACCAAGCAGTGTAAAGTGCCAAAAAAGAATGTTTTATTAAATAAACTATAAACAACATAACTATTTACAGCAGAGAAAATGTGATTATCAGTGGCATCAGTGGTGAATGGAATGAAATGATGAGTGAAAATGTATGAACAAAGGTTGACGGCAACTCAGGAAACAAACACAAACCAGGAGATGTGGAGCCTAGGAGAGAGAGACAGACAATGAGACAGAGTGATATACACTCACCTAAAGGATTATTAGGAACACCATACTAATACTGTGTTTGACCCCCTTTTGCCTTCAGAACTGCCTTAATTCTATGTGGCATTGATTGAACAAGGTGCTGAAAGCATTCTTTAGAAATGTTGGATAGCATCTTGCAGTTGATGGATATTTGTGGGCTGCACATCCAGGGCACGAAGCTCCCGTTCCACCACATCCCAAAGATGCTCTACTGGGTTGAGATCTGGTGATTGTGGGGGCCATTTTAGTACAGTGAACTCATCGTCATGTTCAAGAAACCAATTTGAAATGATTCGAGGTTTGTGACATGGTGCATTATCCTGCTGGAAGCAGCCATCAGAGGATGGGTACATGGTGGCCATAAAGGGATGGACATGGTCAGAAACAATGCTCAGGTAGGCCGTGGCAATTAAACGATGCCCAATTGTTACTAAGGGGCTAAAGTGTGCCAAGAAAACATCCCCCACACCATTACACCACCACCACCAGCCAGCCTGCACAGTGGTAACAAGGCATGATAGATCCATGTTCTCATTCTGTTTACGCCAAATTCTGACTCTACCATCTGAATGTCTCAACAGAAATCGAGACCCATCAGACCAGGCAACATTTTTCCCGTCTTCAACTGTCCAATTTTGGTAAGCTCTTGCAAATTGTAGCCTCTTTTTCCTATTTGTAGTGGAGATGAGTGGTACACGGTGGGGTCTTCTGCTGTTGTAGCCCATCCGCCTCAAGGTTGTGCGTGCTGTGGCTTCACAAATGCTTTGCTGCATACCTCGGTTGTAACGAGTGGTTATTTCAGTCAAAGTTGCTCTTCTATCATCTTGAATCAGTCGGCCCATTCTCCTCTGACCTCTGGGATCAACAAGGCATTTTCCGCCCACAGGACTGCCGCATACTGGATGTTTTTCCCTTTTCACACCATTCTTTGTAAACCCTAGAAATGGTTGTGCGTGAAAATCCCAGTAACTGAGCAGATTGTGAAATACTCAGACCGGCCCGTCTGGCACCAACAACCATGCCACGCTCAAAATTGCTCAAATCACCTTTCTTTCCCATTCTGACATTCAGTTTGGAGTTCAGGAGATTGTCTTGACCAGGACCACACCCTAAATGCATTGAAGCAGCTGCCATGTTAGTGGTTGACTAGATAATTGCATTAATGAGAAATTGAACAGGTGTTCCTAATAATCCTTTAGGTGAGTGTATGTAGCCTAGGCTGAGGCTTACACAGGTGTCAGCCCATTACTGAACGAGCCCTCCCAAACTGCCAGCTCCTGCAGGAAGCAACCAATGAAGCTACAGCAGGCAGAAAGGGAGGGGTCGTAACAGTAGAGTTCAAAGAGATGGACTTCAGAAGTGTGGGATGCAAAATGTCACATGCTGAGCACTGACTGATACAGAAATCAGAATGTAAATAAACTCTCTCACTCACAGTCATCATCTATCATAGACCATGTCATAAACCATGGGCTATCATACAGAGAGAAGTACAGCCAAACCTCAGCCACAGGGACACAGTGGCATCCATTGTCTGGACTTTTTGAGAAATAACTACACAAAGTTCCTTTTAAAAGAAACGATGAGCGCATCAAAGAACTCCAATATGTCCCGGTAACACAATATAGTCATTACTGTACTATACATAGCGTGTTTTGCAGTAAACTACTCTATAAACCTGAAGAACAGTAGGACACACAGTAGGTATACAGCAAAGTATTTACACACACTGTGTCTGATTACTTTCAGAGAGTCATGAAGTTGGAGGCCAATCAAGTCCCACATTACAGTAAATGATCTACGTTGATCGAGGCTGGCTTAACTTGGCAAAATTCATTCATTCATCTTTTGTACTGAATTTCTGCAGCA
>JALXJV020000003.1:32526451-32549663 GCA_024633595.2 Lepomis macrochirus
ATCCTTCAAGGGAGCAGTGGGCAGCAGCCATGCAGGACCAACTCGGGTTTTATCAGTGCCTGGTCAATTGCACTCACAGCTTGGAAAGTTCCTTTGTTTGAGTGAGAGCGGAGGACTGAAACAGATTAGTGACCCTATTGTAAGATTATCTGAAGAGTTTAAGTTTATAGGTTATGTTGAAAGTTAACCACGGAGAATTTGTTTTGTTTTTTTTGACAATTTTATTTTTTGTTTTCATTTTGACAATAAATCTTTTATTTGAGCGAAGCGGAAGGATCCCAGCTGAATGCTTTTCACACACGAAGTCACTATCGCCCTCCAAAAAAGAAGTCTGAGGAACAAAGAAAATACTTAAGAGATGCCAGGACAATGTATTTTCCTCCTCTGCAACCCTTACTGTACACAGCACTTAAATTTTTGAGGATACAGATAGACTGTATGTGAAAAATACAAGAAAATCCACAAACCACTGTGTCGTAACAATCGAGATACAGGCAGATACACCAAAGTAGAAGCTCTGAGTACAAAAGTTAAGTTGCAGTCAGTATTTTAAGGTATTTTAATGTTACTACTACTACATTGATATAAACTGGAATAACTATTAGTTATAAAACATTAAATCAAAAGTTCATAATACATGATGAACTTTGCTATAGCGTCTAATGCATGTTAAGTAATTGTAAGAACTGTTATAATGTGTTATGGACGCATTATATCGTGTTATAAATATATGCATAAGTCATTATAGGGATGACCTTTATAGACCTTCATACCTAAACTTCTTTTATAAATATGATGAATTTTCTTACTTTAAGGCTCTTTGGTTTAAGAGTAATTCACAAACAAGTTTAGCTTCGAAAAGTAGAGGAGAGTTGTTATAGACCAGAGGTAAAGGTCACTGAATACTGAACTTTCAAGAAGGCTATAAAAGCATATTACACAAATTATATTCACAAGTTAATGAATTAAGTCATAAAATACGTTACACATTCTTTAAAGCTGATCCATGCAGAGTAAAAACAAAGCTGAACACTAGTTACATTTACTCATTTGCTGTTACAATTGACTAAACAACTAAATATGTCAGAGGTCACACACCTCTGATGAGTGGTGATGCTCGCTGGGTTCGCTCGTGGGGAATGTGTTTTGTGTTGAGTTCTGAGGAATCACTATTTAGCAGTTGACTATCTCTGTTGTTGTCATGTTGCAACTGTGTCTTGCTGGAGGACACACTGATGGGATGGGTCGCAGCTGGAATCTAAAGACGTGTCTTATCCACTGCACCATCACCACCCTCTACTACTGGCGTACATTAGTTATCTGATTAAATACAAAGCTTATACAGAACCATAGAAATATCATAATGCCATATCTGTTGTGTCCATTAGTTTCTGTTGACTGTGCTGTACAATACAGCTGGATCCTCTCCAGTTTCCTGACCTCTGGATCTGAGAAAAAAAGAAGACGATATTCTTTGAATTGAAATAAATACCATCATTTCCCAACAGTGATAACACAATATTGACAAATGTAAAAATAGAGCGGGGTTAGGGTTAGGTAAATGCAAAAGCAACATATTTATTTCACAGTTATGTCATTTTAATCTTGTAGTGAGGATAATGTGAGAAGAGCTGCTCACCTCGGGGCAGTATTACTCTGTGTGTCTGAGGGAGCGAGCTGGTCTGATGTCGGAGTAGAAAGAATCTGCCTGGTTGTTAGAGAAATGGATGCTGGCATACTGAAGGTTGTCCTGCTCCTCTGGCTGATCAGGTAGAAACTGCACAGACACAATTACTTTCAGCTACATATTTTACATGAGTAGGTTTTTCATTTAAATTGTGAATTCTTACAGATGATGGCAACCAGAACAGAAAAGACTGCTGACCTGCTTTACCGTGCATCACAGTAAAGAGCTAAGTAAAGGAATTTACAAGGAAAGGATAAAAAGTAGGAAAGCACCTGGATCTACTAGGAATTTAGTCACATTCAAGAAAAGAGCAGAACCACAGAGAGCGTTAAGAAGTTCATTTCTGTGGAGAAGGATGTCAAAAGAGCAACATGAAGTCCTTCTCAGTCAGATTAATTTTCCAGAAGCACTTAAAGAGTGAGTGACTTTTGTTCTTGAATAAGATCTGTGACTATTCTCACCTGTTCCCTGTTGTCTGGTCTCTCTTCAGGCTCAGACGATTCCTTGGAAGCCCTCTTTTTCCTGATTAGGAGAAAATAAGTAGAAAAGTGATTGAATGTTTTAGATTGGACAAACTGACCTTCAGTGATTTAACATTCAGTGATTCAGTGAAACAGAGCTGCTCACCTGATCCACAGGAAGAGACAGAGGAATATGATAACCAGGAGAACAACAGTGATTGTTGTAGCAACTGTTAATTTCCCTGATCCTGAGAAATGGAGAACAAAAGAAAACACAGACAGTAAATTAAGAGTGTTTCAGCATGTTTGGGCCCATTTGTCCCATAGAGTAACACTGCTTTCAAAACAGGAAAGTTAACCAAATTATTACCAATGTAAAGAAACTGATTTGGATCATTACAAAGAAGAAACTAAAAGTTGATCAGAATGTTATCTGATCCTAAAAAGAGATGAATATCTCTCTACTGTCAGAGATAGAAAGCAGAGACAGATCTGAACCAAGTACAGTGCATTTGTGTTTACTGTGTTGATGCAAAAGCACAAAAAGAGTTTGAAGAGTTTTGCAAGAATTGTTTGCTTTTGTAAAGGATGTATAATGTTTTGTTTTATTGGTGTAAGGTTTTGTGATTAGTGTGTAGAGTTTTGCAAAAATAGTTACTAGTTTCAAAAAATGCGCCTAAGGAATTAGAAAACACTGTAACGTCCCCAGGTGAGGTCCCCAATTTCCTGCCCTCACTGAAATCGTACAAGCTGATACATTTCAGATTGTGTGCAGCTGAATGCAAAAACTTACCTGTCACAACAATCAGATGTAAGGTGGAGTTATGACGTCCTCTTGTGTTCTGGGCTTCACAGTAATAATTTCCACGGTGTTCAGGTCTGAAGTCAGTGATGGTGAAGTTCTGTCCTGATGCTCTTGGTGACTCTTCATTCTCCTTGTACCAGGTATAATTAGCTGCTGGGTTAGCATCACTGCTACAGGTCAGAGTCACTGAACTGCCCTCCACTATCTCAGCAGAGGGACTAACTGACACAGAGGGAAGCTTTGGAGCATCTGGAGGAGATTCAATAAATTAGAGACAAAAAAAAACGAGGATAGATTTCTTTTTTGTTACATGTTGTATGGAAATTAGTAATTATGTGTTTGTATGCTGTTTTTATTTTTTATTTTACCCTTTAAAAATTATATTTCAATGTGTGTTTTTTTTTCAATTTCGCTATGTTGCTTTTATGTTTTATTTAAAGCACTTTGAATTGCCTTGTTGTTGAAATGTACTTTACAAATAAACTTGCCTTGTCTTATGTGTGTGGAAGCATCTGAAACTTTGGTTTTGTGACTGGCAGCAGACAGAGCTGTGTGTTCGGACCACTTGAATTACACTAAAATCTAAAGCTGTGTTCACACTGACAGTGGGTTAACCGGTCGACATGCATATAATCAGTAACTTAGTGTCACAGTCTGCCAGTCAGCCATACCTTGTTTTGCACTTTTGAGTTTAGTTTATTGTCTGTCTTATAGTATGTTGGGTTTTGGGTTCTGTCCTGTCTAGTGCCTGGTGTCCAGTATCTGTTATATAGTCTGTGTTTTGAGTTTCAGTCATTTCTTATGTCCAGTTACTGTGTGCTTGTGCTGGTTGGTCTGTTACTGTCTGTGTGTCTGGTTATGGGGTTATTATCGGTCTGCCGGTGTCTGTATTAGTTTGTCGTGTGTGTACTCCTTTGATCTGTTTAATGTCTGTAACTTGTGTTGTGACTGTATCTCTCTTTTCCCTTGCTCTCTCCCTGCCTGATTGTGTCTCGTTAGTCTCATGTCTGTCACCTGTGTGCTCCCGCCCTGCTCGTTAGTCCCTGGTGTTAAATGTTTGGTGTTTCCCTCAGTCTTTGTCGGGTCGTTGTTGCGTGTAGACGTCGCATGTCTGTCCTGTCGTATCACTATCAGTACCTGTTGTTGGATTTACCAGTTCCCTGTACCTGTGAGTTTTGTTAACCATTGGATTAAATACTCTGGAACTAGACCTCTGTTCTCGGTGTCTTGCGTTTGGGCTCACTCCTGCTGCACTCACCCAGCAAATCATGACACTTAGGTTTAGGCACACACTCGGTGGTGGCTGTGGTAAGGGCAATTGGCTTCAGGGGGCTGTAAAGACTAAGTCAGCTAGTTGGCAGTATCAAAGTAAACAAGCGTCCTGGACCTGCAGTTACAGTCCTAGGATTGTGGTCCTGAAACTGCAGCCTCTGGTACTGCAGCTACATGCTACTGGTTTTGGGCGGCCCAATTACATACAAAGTCAATCAAAGAGGACCAGGTAGAGCAGGGAATCAAAATGCAGCTGGTCGACGGAGATCTGCTAAACAACAGGGAAGTGTACGGGAAGCAGCGCTGCAGTTTCTTGCCCAATAAACGCCCGTAGTCTGACTGAATTACGCTCTGAAAACTATGCTGTTTAATTGCGGGAGAATTTTATTCTTTATTCATTTATTATTAAATGAGCTTCTTAATTTTAGTTTTTGGGATTACAATGTTGATTCATCTTCACTGGAGCTTTTTGGCAGCTGGCTTCCGTGCACATCCAGTTCCACTGTTGTTAGCATCGATTGGCACCCAGAGCTCTGCTGGACTACTACTTCATATTTACATAAAACAAAACTGGACATTACTTGGAGAAAAGAAAGACAGGAAGTCTAACAAATCAGCATCATATTGTAGGTATTTCAGCATCAGTTTGATCCATCCATCGTCAACCGCTTATCCCTGCGTACTGGGTCACAGGGGCTGGAGCCTATCCCAGGTGACATTGGGCAAAGGCAGGGTACACCCTGGACAGGTCGCCAGTCTATCGCGAGGGCTGACACATAGACAAACAACCACTCACACTCGCATTCACACCTAAGAGCAATTTGGGAGACACCAATTATCTTTGCATGGTGGGAGGCACCCGGAGCACCTGGAGAGAACCCACACAGAAGCGGAGAGAACATGCGACCTGGGTTTGAAAACACAAACTTCTCGCTGTGAAGTGCCAGTGCTAACCACTGCACCACCGTGCCACCAGTTTGATCCATTTATTGCAATTAAATCATAGCAAAATGTTTACTTTGCGTTTATTTAGCTTGTGTCTCTGCGAGTTGTGCAGCAGTTGTCCAGCGATTAAAACCTGCTCAAGGTTGCATTGCGTTGTATGTGAACACAGCATATGAGAAGGCAAGAAGAATGTCCTTATATTTTTTTGGAGTAAACACAAAAATGTTGAAATGTGCTGTAAATACTGGAATTGTGTCCCTGACTGTCTATTAGAGTTGGGTTGATATTATATTACTGGTTAGCACAAGTTAAGAAATATACTTTATGTTTCCTTGATGTTTTCAGAAAACAAACTGTATTCATTTTTCTGCAGATATTTCTACTGTAATTTAACTGTGTGGGGGTTAAAAAACATTGGCCCTTCCTACAATCCAAAAAAAATGTTGCCACTTAACAAAATCCAGGCAGCAATTTCATTTCTAGCAAAATGTATTTAGCAAAACAAAATACTACTCACATTTCACATTGATAAAGACTGATTTAGATGTCTTCTTCCCCAGCTTATTCTCAGCTGCACAGTAATACTCTACAGAGTCAGAGGACTGGATGGGGCTCAAGAAAAGCTGTGGTTCTTTACTGAGAGGATGAAGGTTTGGATATCCATTCTCCTTGTACCAGGTGTATTTAGCTGCTGGGTTAGCATCACTGCTGCAGGTCAGAGTCACTGAACTGCCCTCCACTATCTCAGCAGAGGGACTCACTGACACAGAGGGAAGCCTTGGAGGATCTGGAGGAGGAAACATGAACATATATGACATTTAATTTTAAGATGAGTTTGAGTTTGCACAGTGGAGCATATTTTAAATGGACAACACTTAAGCCAAACACAAAGTGTAGGAGCAGCTTGATTTCCTCCAGAGGGAAGCTTTGGAGCATCTGGAAAAGATTAAATAAATGAACAAACATGAGGATAGATTTCTTTGTGTTGTGTTGAAATGAGTTAATGTGTGCGGAAGCATCTGAAACTTTGGAGGTGATTTTGTGACTGGCAGCAGACAGAGCTGTGTGTTGGGACCACTTGAGTTATAAGAGACTGAGAGACAACAAGACACAAACTTGATGAAATGTGTTCTAAATACTGGAATGATGGCCCTGTATCAATAAGCAGAGTTGGCTCTTTCTACAATCCAAAACATTTTGACACATAAAGAAATCCTGGGACAAATTTTGTGTCTATGAAAATGTATTTAGCAAAACAAAATATTAAACATCAGGCTTTTTCCCTCACCAGTCACTGTAACCAGTGGTTTTATAGCCAAAATGTGTGGGAGCATCTGAAACAGGTGGTTTTCTGGTAGGGCTTCACGATATAGAAAAAAGTCATATTGCAATTATTGTGGACAATATTGCGATTTCAATATAATGGTAACAAATAGTTCAATGAACTGATTATCAAGGAAAATGGCCAAAATACTGAAATTCTGCAATGTGTATTTGTAAACACAATATGACAATGTTAAATTGGCATAAGTAGAGATACTAAACATTGTACAATACTGTTTTTTAAATAACTTATTTTCCCAAAAATATTGTTTTTTAAGGATAAACATTTTTGCAAACTTTATTTACTCAACAGTGCAACTAAGTGATGGGCCTAACACCTGTAAACACAAATAGTGATCTTTCCAGGGACGGATACACGATACACCAGCACCACCCACGGCTCACTTTATGTAAACAAGGTTACTGAACAATATTTATAACAATAACTTTTGGAAACAAAACAAAGGGAGCGTGTTGCTGAGGCGGCTAGAGGCGACACATATTGGCTCAATGGCATCCTGGCTCTGGCTAAATCTGCATCTGTCCACTGCAGATGCTCTATCCACAACCTGGATGAATAACTTGTATAAATTAATAAGTATAATATAAGTATAATATAACAATAAAAGCCTAATGTGAATTTAATAGTAACCTGTCAGTATAATATATTAAAGATATAATATTACTATATTGATTTCAATTTCCTTTAATAGTGTACTTCATAGCTTACGTAATTAATTTCAGTTACAGCAGTTTCTTGTTTGTGGGTCATTTTCATTTATTAAGCTGCTGTGAACTACAGCCGCAGACTGTGAAGGTGAATCAGGCAGAGCTGAAGAAAGTGCATGATCAATAAAATATTTGACTGGAAAATTGAGCTTTAAAAAGTTGTCATTAGTTAAATTGTGTGTTTAAGATTAGCTGTGTTTTACTCACATTTCACTTTAATAAAGACTGATTCAGATGTGTTCTTCCCCATCTGGTTCTCAGCTGCACAGTAATACTCTCCAGAGTCAGAGGACTGGATGGAGCTGAAGACAAGCTGTGTTTTTTTATTGAGTAGATTGCCATTCTGCTTGTACCAGGTATAATTAGCTGCTGGGTTTGCATCACTGCTGCAGGTCAGAGTCACTGAACTGCCCTCCTCTATCTCAGCAGAGGGACTCACTGACACAGAGGGAAGCTTTGGAGCATCTGGAGGAGATCAAATAAATGAACAAAAATGAGGACAGATTTCTTAGTATTGTGTTGAATTGAGTTAATGTGTGTGGAAGCATCTGAAACTTTGGAGGTGATTTTGTGACTGGCAGCAGACAGAGCTGTGTGTTCGGACCACTTGAGTTATAAGAGACTGAGAGACAACAAGACACAAACTTGATGTAAAGTGTTCTAAATACTGGAATGATGGCCCTGTATCAATAAGCAGAGTTGGTCCTTTCTACAATCCAAATGTTGCCACCTAACAAAATCCTGGGACAAATTGTGTTTCTAGCAAAATGTATTTAGCAAAACAAAATATTAAACATTAACTTTTTTTCCCCTCACCAGCCACTGAAACCACTGTTTTTTGTTGGCCAAAATGTTATTAAGCTGCTGTGAACTACAGCCGCAGACTGTGAATGTGAATCAGGCAGAGCTGAAGAAAGTGCATGATCAGCTAAAAAATTCACTGGAAAAATTGAGCTTTAAAAAGTTATCATTAGTTAAATTGTGTGTTTAAAATTAGCTGTGTTTAACTCACATTTCACTTTAATAAAGACTGATTCAGATGTGTTCTTCCCCATCTGGTTCTCAGCTGCACAGTAATACTCTCCAGAGTCAGAGGACTGGATGGAGGCGAAGACAAGCTGTGGTTCTTTAATGCGTAGATTGCCATTCCTCTTGTACCAGGTATAATTAGCTGCTGGGTTAGCATCACTGCTGCAGGTCAGAGTTACTGAACTGCCCTCCTCTATCTCAGCAGAGGGACTCACTGACACAGAGGGAAGATTTGGAGCATCTGGAGGAGAAAACATGAACATATGACATTTAATTTCAAGATGAGTTTGAGTTTGCACAGTGGAGCATATTTTAAATGGACAACACTTAATCCAAACACAAAGTGGAGGAGCAGCTTGATTTCCTCCTGTATCAGAAACTACATGCGTTCCTGTTACCATGGATACAATTTGGACACTTTGATACTGAAGCAGTGAACTAAAGACACACTGAAGGAGAGTGGTAATCTATAAATTTCTTTCTTTAATTTGTTAGACAGCAGCTACTGAAGTGTGTGCAATGGACATTCACATAAGGCACGTGTTAGAAATACCAAACAGAAGGAAACAGAAAACCTAAAGCACAAAATCATCACAGATATAAACACTGAAAATGACTGAAAACAGTCCAGCAGTGCTGAAGTCAGGAGACCAAGTGATCCTGGTTCAGTGTCTTTGGACACCACCATGTCTACTGATGACCTCTAGTGGCTAAATAAGCTAAATGAGTGCATTAAACAATGACAATGTGAGTCAGACATGATTTTCCCACATGTGGTATTCTTCATAACTTGGCAACTATCTGACTTCATTCTTTTCACTCGTGTTTGTGTGGATGGATCAGAATAAGTTAAAACCTGGACCCAGGAAGTGTTTTGCTAATTAACACATTTTAAAAAGTGTCCATTAAAGATTCAAGAACAGATAATCAGGGAATTTCTCTGATGAAGTATTATCTTAGAATTTAAACAGATCACAAATCTTGTTTTAATACATTTTCATTGTGTTATTTTAGTTTAAGTTTACAGTGAAGACAAAAGAGATAATTATGCAACATGTCTACAATCTCATGGGAAAATTATTTGGGTTTCATCCAATTCTACAATGAATCACCAAATACCACTGAGTTACATGCAGTTAATGTGCAGTACAACAGGTTAAAGGCTCCAGCAGATGGTGTCATGTCAGTGGAAGACTGGATGTAAACTCACACACTGAAGGAGAGGGGAACTCCTGATATCCTCGTACAGCACAGTAAACTCTGTCTGCAGGATAAAACAAAGCTGTATAAGAATTAGATGTTTGTACCCTAAAGTACTGTCCACTCTTGTACCAGATGTAGAAGAGATGACCAGGTAGACGACATCTGCTGTGACACTTCAGCTCTGCCCAGTTAAAAGACTCGTAGACCTGAAATCTGCTCACCTGCACCTGGAGATCTGAATATGTGAATAAGGAACAGAAATCTTCATTTTAGACTGATCAACACACAAACACAGTTACCTTAATAAGATGTTGAACACTTGCAACTAATTTAATAAATATTCAGATGAAAATGTTACCTGTGACAGACAGAGTGACTCCGGGTGAACCAGTAAATGTCCAATCTGGTTGGTTTGTTATGAACCTGAACTTGTACTCAGCTGAGTCGCTCTCTCTCAGGTCTGTGATTCTCAGAGTGCAGTAGTTTGTATCACAGATATACTCCACACGACCTGAATACTCTGGGTCCGTTCTTAGATCTACATAAACATGATTATTCACTTTTATAAACCAGAATGTTTCCTCAACTGAAGTATCGTGGCCATTTATTGTGGATGGGTATCTGTACGTGCAGCTTATGTCCACAGTTGATCCTTTTAAGGCACAGATCTCAGTAGAAGTGTAAGTCACTTCCCAGTCATTCTTACTCTGTACCACTGTAACACAGAGCACATCAGAAACAATCAACATTAATAACTTCATTTAGCAATCAGTTAATAAAACAAAGTGGATCATACTACCAATATGATTTGAGGGAAACGTAACCAAACTTCAGAATCCTGAATTATCTGCAGTCATTGTCATAAAAAGTTTATAAGGTTTTTACATTTACTCATTTAGCTGACGCTTTTATCCAAAGCAACTTACAATTGCTATACAAAGAGGGGTTAAATGTCTTGCTCAGGGACACAATGGTGGATAGGTCACAGTGGGGGAATTGAACTATAGACTGTATATAAAAACTGATTGAATCCCGGTCTCTCACACCAAAGGCAGACATCTTATCCATTGCGCCATCATCACCTTTTTACCCCTGTTTATCATATTTTAATGTTGTGAGAATTTACTTCTGGGTGTTTCTGCCTGAGTCCATTCATTTGAAAAAATCTAAATAAAATACCTGAATGCGCAGCTTATGTGTCAACACACAAGTTATCCAAAAAGAAAATTAATAATTTGACATTTTACACTTGTTTCTGGGATAGAGCAACAGAACAGTGGTACATAAAATACTCAGTTGTTCTTCCCCTAAGGCTCTTCCTAACTCCTGATCTAATTTTTTAACGCTTTATAACCTGTTTTTATTTTTTTTTCTGAATAAAATAGGCACAGAGACCAAACACAAAGTCTTGCTCAGTTATACACAGTCAGTGCAAAGGAAGATGTACTCATACTTTCTACAGTTCATCTCTATTTGCACTGAGGCAGGACATCATCCAGTCTGAAGGTCCAGTGAAGTGAACAGGAATGTATCAGACCTGTGACCTGTGTCACTCTGCGGTCAGATTTCTGCAGAGTAAGGTGTGAAAGCTAAAAATAAATACAGCGCACTGAGGTGTGGGAGAGTTTGTAGCAGCAAAGATAAAGGCAGACAACTGCGAACAAGGTCTCTGACATTAGCACCCGTTTCCCATTAGCACGAGTTTCTTTTGAAGTCTCTCTATATTTTTGTTTTGTTGGGTTTAGTAAATGCATGCATTTTGTTTCTTTTGCTGCAGAAATTTAATACAAAATACAAATTAATGAATTTTGCCAAGTTGAAGCCAGCCTCAGCCTCGATCAGCGTAGATCATTTACTGTAATGTGGGACTTGATTGGCCTCCAACTTCATGACTCTCTGAAAGTAATCAGACACAGTGTGTGTAAATACTTTGCTGTATACCTACTGTATGTCCTACTGTACTTCAGGTTTATAGAGTAGTTTACTCCAAAACACACTATGTATAGTACAGTAATGACTATATTGTGTAACCTTACCGGGACATATTGGCGACAAAGTCTTTGATGCGCTCATCGTTCCTTTTAAAAGGAACTTTTGTAGTTGGTGGTGGTTGAGGTGAGGCCCCCCCACAGCACTGTGAAACACTTTGGTTTTCAATGATAAAGCTCTATATAAATGTAATGCATTATTTATGACTTATTTCTCAAAAGTCCAGACAATGTATGCCACTGTGTCCCAGCTGAGGTTTGGCTGTACTTGTTCACTCTGTATGATAGTCCATGGTTTATGACATGGTCTATGATAGTAGCATCAGTTCCCAAAGCTCTGGCCCTTCTTTGAGCACCACCACACATTCTGACTCCTCTCTCTCTACCTCATCCTTGTCCCACTCCTCTCCCTTGTCCTGGTACTTGTGATCCTCTCTCTTGTGCAAGAATTTTGCTTGTTTTCTTCATGTTACTTTGTTGTTCATTTTCCACCCAAGATAATCCCAAAGAGCTCCTCTTTTACTCTAAACGCGATTGAAAGAACCTCAACACATGAGTGTTTCCTAGATGGGAATGTGATGGATCTATTTGCACAACTCATATCAGCTGTTTCTCAGTAGCAATGGGATAAAATAAAGGAATTATATTTGTGTTTCAAGTCACAATATGAAAAGCAGTTCACATTGACTTTAGCCTATAAATTGGGTTTAGAACATGATGGGTTTTTTTCTGTCATACAGTGTGAAAGCATGTGTAAAAATGTCAAATTCAAACATTTTAAATTTGTGTTGACTGTCTGCATTTTGTGTCAAAGCAACACGAAACGTATTAATTGTATAGCCTACACAGTCAGATGTTGTTCTGTGTCAAGAGTATAGGAAATTTGTTTAAGGTGTTGAAAGGATTGTCAAACTGATAAAAAAAACTGTAGAACACATTAAACAGAGGAACAGTCAAATAAAACCCCAAATACCAAGAGCAAAAGGCGTTGGCCTACACAAAACAGACTTTGTAATATTCATTACAACTGACACAAAAGCAGTCAAAAAACATATAAAAAACAACTTAACTTAACATATGTGGAGTTGAAGTAATTGTACATAAACGCAATGCATTTGCAGCGTTTCTGGGAAGTTTGCCTTTCACACAACTCTGATCCACTTATTTACTTACTTATGTGAACTTCAGCCTACTTTTACAGGACTTACATTTCCCAGATTTCTCTATTTTAATGCAATGAATGTAAGTTTAGATATTCAGTACCTGACACGGAGAGAAGGAAGACGACAAATCCTCTCGTTGCTGCAGTTAAACTCATAGTTGCTCCTCTCGTTTCTGTGTAACTTCAGAGACAATAAAACATGTCAGCAGATAATGAACACAGGAGATATAAAATACCTGTCACATCAATAAACAATTCTACTTACAATGAAGAAGGACGCTGTCTTTAGCCAGTTCGTCCCGAGCTGTACTCCGTCCAGAAACGGCGGCGATTCCAAGTATATCCAGCTGCAGCCCGCAGACCTGAAATCGTTACGGAAGTTGAAGGAAGTTGAACTTCCATATATGGTTCGTCCCAGAAGACACTGCGCACAAAGCTTGATGACGTTTATCTCGGCTCACGTACAGCATAGAGCCTAATACAAACTGTTTTATTCTTTTAGAAGCCAACAACAGAACTTTAAAACACTTCTGAGAAGTTTTTTGGTGAGAAATCAACTGTGTAGATTTTGAATATCCGCAGTTTTACGGAAATTGGTGGCGAATCCAAAATGTGTTCAACTGTTTTCGGAGTTGTGAAGCTCCGCAAGTGCCGACGGGCGGACCGCTACAGTTAACGTTAGATGTAGAATATTTAACATGTTGACCGTTTCAACTATTAATCTGAAATCTAATCTAAAATATGTAAATATGTGTTTAATAATTGTATACCGTTATGATTTATCTTGTCGTTTGATGTGATCTTGTTTTGACTTAAGATCGTTGTAAGCTGCATTAACCACAAAATGCTACTATATAAATAATGTGGTCTGTTGGTATTTGAGCACTTATTAAGCAAACATAATAAAGAAAAAAAATATGAATTGTGCTCACCTAATGTTAAAACTATATTAAAGGATCTATAAATAAATACTGCGCACAATGTCAGCTGGGATAGGCTCCAGCCCTCCCGCGACCTTGTATGCAGGATAAGCGGTTGACGATGGATGGAAATAAATACTCAAATGTTTGCATGCCTGAAGCTCCCTGCCGGTGACTTTATCCTCCTGTCCACACTGTGTAGTACTCATCCCAGGGTAGTGCTTTCCAATTTTACTGTATTTAAAATGTACCATTCAAAAAAGTTTATAATGTAGGCTATCAAATTGCAGGAGTTAGGCTACCTGAAAATCCATGAAATTGTTTTTAAACAGCTATTGATGACGAGGATGTTTGAATCTATATACAAGTGTGAACATTTCATAAAATCCAGTTAACCTGATCGTTGAAACTTCACCATGTACCCCATCCAGTACTACAAGCATATATTTAGAATACTTAAAATTTGTGCTTAGAAGTGAGTAACAACAAAAAAAAACAGCCATTCCCTCAACACCTAAAATGAATTATTGGAACAGTTTTGGTCATTTCTAGGTTTGAAAGTAATACCATGTTTGATTTTTGGGAGAATACCCCAGAACTGTTGCCTGTGTAAAAGCAATTAAAGCCACATATTTAACAATTATAGTAAAATTTATCTGACAAATATGCAGCAACTGGGTGATGCTATCAATATAGAACAAATCTCTGAGGAATGTTTCCAACACCTTGTTAAAAATTATGCCATGAAGAATTAAGGCAGTTCTGAAGGAAAAGGGGTCAAACCCGGTACTAGCAAGGGTACCTAATAAAGTGGCCAGTGAGTGCATGTAATAATGTAAAATATTTAGTCCACAAATCAAAAATAGAGTTAATGAAATCTCACCTCTGGGAGAAGCACATCCATGACAAATGCCACTCGATCAGCTGAACCTTCTCTCTGTCTGTGTTTTGTCGACAACCCTGACAAGAAGCAGAACACTTGGTCCAGTTGGTCATCATCATCAAAACAGATGACGACCCTGTCCTCCTTCTTTGCCCAAGGTGACATGACGTCTCCTCTGATGATTGTCTGCAAATACATCGTTTATTTGGAGGATGCTCAATGTAAATGTACTACACAGCAGAAAAAGTTTCACCGTCTTTATTTAAATTCTACTTAAGATTAGTCACTTTCTTTAGACATTTAAGTTGCCAACTCACTTCAAGATGTAGTAGTAAGCCATCGTCCTGAGTGATGAAATCCATTAACAAGCCACTGGTCAGTCTTCGTTGATGCTGGGCTTCCTGGGCCCTTTCCTAAAATTACATTATATAGTGCTTAAACATGTCACAGTAAATGGGTCCGATAAATTACCCAGAATAAGTTATTTTCTTTCCTTGATCATTTGCACTTCCTTACTGACCACAAGCATCTTGAAAGATGTGTTTTCACAATCCAGGCTTCCGTCATCTTTGTCCATATGAACATCACTTTCCTAAATAGATACAGATAAGCATGACTGAGTGTACATTTCTGGATGGTGTTCATTGCATCTTGTATCATATTTAATATGCACCAACCAGCACTTTGGGAGAAAAGCTGTAAGGCCTCTTGCTATATGGGTGGTCCTCGTCAGTGTCCAGTGGCATCTGTAGACAGACCCCCATTATTGTGTCAGTATGTTTTACATGCAAGGGCCACATGCTTCTAAAAGACATCCATGTCGGATTCAGAATGCCTTAGTTCCACACTCAACATTTTGCATGTGCCATAACGTTCCATTTAGTGTGGGTTTTAAAAGTAGTAATCCATTCTGAAACATGGGGGGAAAGCTACTTTGTGAAGAATGCACTAACCATGGTGCCGCTTGCACGTGTCCTTTTACGTGTGATCCTGAATACAGGTAGGACATGGTCTCGAATGGTCGCTTGGCCTTCCTTGCTAAAGTGAGCAAACTTCTTTCCATACCTGCAATTAACACATTTTCCTCACTGGAAGTTGAGTTGAATTTTAAGGCCAGGTGTTACCCCAAAGCCCCCATGGAAATTTACAAATTCAATTCAATTCAATTCAATTTAATTTTATTTATATAGCGCCAAATCACAACAACAGTTATCTCACAGCGCTTTTCATAAAGAGCAGGTCTAGACCATACTCTGAAGTTATTTACAGAAGCCCAACAATTCCCACCAAGAGCAAGCACTAGGCGACACAGGCAAGGAAAAACTTCCTTTAAGAGGCAGAAACCTCGAGCAGAACCATGGCTCAGGGTGGGCGGCCATCTGCCTCGACCGGTTGGGGTGAGGGGAGAGAGAGAGAGAGAGAGCAAGAGAAAGAGAGAGAGAGAGAGAGCCAGAGAGAGAGAGCAGAGGGAGGCAACCTACACAGTGTACACAGAGGTACAGACAATAAAGGTAATGGTGCTATAGACTGAATGAAAAATGGTACAGATATTTATAGTAATGTTAATGATAATAATAATAACAGTAATAATAGCAATAGGACTAGTAATAGCAATTGCAACTGTAGCAGAGGGCGTCGAGCAGGAACACGGGGGCAGCAGGAGACTCCCAACCACAGATCCAGACTCCACAGCTCCAGAGCCAGCAACACCCGCAGGAAGTGACAGGAGGGGGAAGCACACGACCACGGGAGAGGGAGAAAAAATCGAGTTAGTAACATGCATTAATGGGATGAGGTTGCACTCAGAGAGAAAGAGAGAAGAGGAGAGAGGAGCTCAGTGCATCATGGGAAATCCCCCGGCAGTCTAGCCTATAGCAGCATAACTAAGGGATGGTTCAGGACTCACCTGAGCCAGCCCTAACTATAAGCTTTATCAAAAGGAAAGCCTTAAGCCTACTCTTAAATGTAGAGAGCGGTGTCTGCCTCCCGAACCCAAACTGGAACCTGGTTCCACAGGAGAGGAGCCTGATAGCTGAACAGCTCTGGCTCCCATTCTACTTTGGAGAGTCTAGGAACCACAAGTAACCCTGCATTCTGGGAGCGCAGTGCTCTGGTGGGGTAGTAAGGTACTATGAGCTCTTTAAGATAAGATGGTGCCTGACCATTAAGAGCTTTGTATGTGAGAAGAAGGATTTTAAAATCAATTCTGGATTTTACAGGAAGCCAATGCAGAGAAGCTAAGACAGGAGAGATATGATCTCTTTTAGTGGTTCCTTTCAGAACTTGTGCTGCAGCATTCTGGATCAGCTGAAGAGTCTTAATGGACGTTTTTGAAGAGCCTGATAATAATGAATTGCAGTAATCCAGTCTAGAAGTAACAAATGCATGGACTAGTTTTTCTGCATCATTTTTAGACAGGATGTTCCTGATTTTTGAAATATTACGTAGGTGAAAAAAGGCAGTCCTTGAAATTTGCTTAATGTGAGAGTTAAAAGACATGTCCTGATCAAAGATAACTCCAAGATTTCTCACAGTGGTGCTGGAGGCCAGGGCGATGCCATCCAGGGAAACTATATCTTTAGATAATGCGTCACGGAGGTGCTTAGGGCCTAGAACAATAACTTCAGTTTTATCTGAGTTTAACATTAGAAAATTGCAGGTCATCCAGGTTTTAACATCCTGAAGACACATTTGGAGCTTAGCTAACTGATTGGTTTCATCTGGCTTGATTGATAGATATAACTGAGTATCATCTGCATAACAATGAAAGTTTATGGAGTGTTTCCTGATAATATTTCCTAAAGGAAGCATATATAAAGTGAAGAGGATTGGTCCAAGCACAGATCCTTGTGGAACTCCATGACTAACTTTGGTATGCATGGAGGACTCATCGTTAACATGTACAAACTGAAATCAATCTGATAAATAGGACTTAAACCAGCTTAGAGCGGTTCCTTTAATGCCAATGAAATGTTCCAGTCTCTGTAATAGGATCTGATGGTCAATGGTATCAAATGCAGCACTAAGATCTAGTAAAACCAATACAGAGACAAGTCCTTTGTCTGATGCAGTTAGGAGGTCATTAGTAATTTTCACCAGTGCTGTCTCTGTGCTATGATGAGCTTCGAAATCCTGACTGAAAAACCTCAAATAAACTATTGCTATGTAGAAAGTCACACAGCTGTTTGGCGACTGTTTTCTCCAGGACCTTAGAGATAAATGGAAGGTTAGATATAGGTCTATAGTTGGCTAAAACATCTGGATCCAGGTTGGGCTTTTTCAGAAGAGGTTTAATTACAGCTACTTTAAAGTACTGTGGCACATAGCCTGTTGATAATGACAAATTGATCACATCCAGTAGAGAAGTGCTAACCAAGGGCAAAACTTCTTTAAGCAGCCTAGTCGGGATGGGGTCTAAGAGGCAGGTAGATGGTTTAGATGAAGAAATTATTGAAGTTAGTTGATAAAGATTGAGGGAAGCAAAGCAGTCCAAACATATAATTGGTTTTACAGCGGTTTCTAAAGTTCCTGAGTATTGAGTTAATCCAATTAGTTTTGTAGCACTGCAACATACCCTTCTAGTCCAAGGTTTTCCACCAGGATGACACACCCCCACCACCTTCTCAGTAGAGACATGTCATGCTAAAGAAAGAGCAGTTACACAATTTGCATTCGATTTGTTATTGAATATTGATATAAGAGCTTGCTTTTTTCTTAATACTTACAATGCTGAAGTCAAAACTAGCCTCCATGGCAAAATACCAGGCATACTGTAATGAGAATTAGATTTTATTAAAAGAGACATGGAAGACATAATTCACATGTCTTATGACTTAAGTCACACACATCCAATGAAATGTGCAGGGTTGATAACACAATAAGAAAGTGACATGAGAGGCCTCAACACTTGAATATTCCTTATTACCTTATATTGCACACTTTTTCATTTGCAAATGCACAGAGTAGTGAGACAACATTTGGATTCAAAAATGAATGTTTGCCAGGTCTAAGTGGTGGTGAAGCACTATTGTGTTAAGGAGAAATCAAGTGTGCCATATCTCCTACTTATGGCATTAACATAACTCACCATTATCATGAAAACACCACAGTCATTCCCATGTGTCTGCTTTGGAAGCCCCTGTATGAGGAAAAAATTACAGTTAGAGCATTGTAGCTAATCATGACACCATACAATAGAGACACTGCCAACAATACCTCCAAATCCAGAGCAGTCTTCTCTGTCCAGGAGCCTCATGACGATTTGTTGTAGCGACACCCTGGTCAACCAAGAGCGAAACTAAATCAAACATCATAAATTAAATCTGTATGCTCCCACAAGAAGAGATAAAAAAGGGAGCAAAACACAAAGAGCTGTTGCTTCAGAACATGAATTACCAAAAACTTTAGTCCACTCACCAGGGAACAGTTGTAGAAAGGAACACAAGAACCTGTCTAGACCATGCAAGTAGGTAAATCATGCTTATAGCAGGGTTCATACACATTTTGACCAATGACTTTCCATGATATTTTGTGACTTTAAACCTAATTTTCAAGCACCTTGACATTAACAACCTAGGTGGAAACATTACTTTTCTACTTTTACCCTCCACTTTACCTACTTAACTGCCTCCACCAAAGCTTCTTTGCTGTCTGCTCTGTGTGCGTGTTTGTTTGAGCTGAATTCCGCCCCCCAGTCAAACATGCATTGGAGACAGAGCAGCACAACAATTGTTTTTAACGGTCTACATGATCGATGTGAGTCACATTTTTGAAGCTGTGAAAAAAGATTACATTCCCTTTCCAAAACTTTTGGGATTCAACTTTTTTCCTAAACCTTTACAACCCTGAAGACAATGTCAAATTCCAGGTTTTTCCTTACCGTTCAAACCCTGTTATAGGCAGGAAGCCAATCTTTTCTAAAACGATCCTAGAACAGTCATTATAATTATAGGCAGGTCAGGGAAACGTGACCGCCAGAACACACATCCTTTTTAACCTCAATAGATTGCTGTAGGTCCCACTGGCGAAACCCCCTGTTCTTCTGAAATATTGCGAATCCAGAAAGAAAATTTCTTTCTGAAGTGGCCTCATTACCTACAGGGAATATGCAGTCTGGACAATAAGCAAAAAGGACACTTTGGGGCTAATAAAATAGCTACAACAACAAAGTCAAGCAACAAGCAAATGGCAGGAATATTGAAAGTTAAATTACAGTGTCCTTGTATGAAGAGAAATAGTGTTTTAAATCTAACTCCCAATAAAAGTGAACATATTAACAGAAAATATTTTAAAAATATGGACATTCGCCAGGTATATTCTTTAAAAATTGTGTAATAACTAGTATATATTAGTTTCTTTTCATCAATTTTACAGTTGCAGTTGTGTTCCAGGTGTATTAAAAGATATCCAGGTGCTTTATAATCTATCTTATGATGGTTTTGATGGTTTATTGCATTGAAATATAGCTTTTTTTACCAGGCGAGAATGAAAATATCATATTTTTTCTGTATTTAATCTCCATGTAGTCTGTAATGGTAAAATAAAAATGTTAATATACAATGGATTTATATTCTTTTGCTTCTGACATTTCAAAGGACACCAGAATTATGCATCTAGGCCTAATGGTTGAGGAGTTATTACTGATTTATTTTGGATATGTTATTTTAGGCGTTTTCCTAAAAAATACGTTCTAGGGGTTAACTGGTTAAAGATGCTTTTCCTTTGTGGTCAGTAAGCAGAGCACAGAACTCTAGCTGTTAAATGACTACATTTCCTTCCTCTAGATTATTTATACATCATTAGCCGGAGGCTGTGATGTTTTACAAACTATAAACTTACTGAGAATAAGAAAATAGTGTTATGGCCTGTTGGTACTAAACCTGTGTCGCTGCTTCCCACTGACACAAGAAAAGACCATTCAAAAAAGAGAAAACTCATATTAAACTTATTTAAACACAAAAAACAAGAGAGGTGTTTAAGGTGGTTTGATGCATCACTTGACACGTGTAGTGCATCTTTAGACGGTAAAATAACCTTTATACCAGTTGTCACATCAGGGCTCATTGAATGTGACAAGGGGGGAGACCAAGCAGTGTAAAGTGCCAAAAAAGAATGTTTTATTAAATAAACTATAAACAACATAACTATTTACAGCAGAGAAAATGTGATTATCAGTGGCATCAGTGGTGAATGGAATGAAAGGATGAGTGAAAATGTATGAACAAAGGTTGACGGCAACTCAACAAACACAAACCAGGAGATGTGGAGCCTAGGAGAGAGAGACAGACAATGAGACAGAGTGATATACACTCACCTAAAGGATTATTAGGAACACCATACTAATACTGTGTTTGACCCCCTTTTGCCTTCAGAACTGCCTTAATTCTATGTGGCATTGATTGAACAAGGTGCTGAAAGCATTCTTTAGAAATGTTGGATAGCATCTTGCAGTTGATGGATATTTGTGGGCTGCACATCCAGGGCACGAAGCTCCCGTTCCACCACGTCCCAAAGATGCTCTACTGGGTTGAGATCTGGTGACTGTGGGGGCCATTTTAGTACAGTGAACTCATTGTCATGTTCAAGAAACCAATTTGAAATGATTCGAGCTTTGTGACATGGTGCATTATCCTGCTGGAAGCAGCCATCAGAGGATGGGTACATGGTGGCCATAAAGGGATGGACATGGTCAGAAACAATGCTCAGGTAGGCCGTGGCAATTAAACGATGCCCAATTGTTACTAAGGGGCTAAAGTGTGCCAAGAAAACATCCCCCACACCATTACACCACCACCACCAGCCAGCCTGCACAGTGGTAACAAGGCATGATGGATCCATGTTCTCATTCTGTTTACGCCAAATTCTGACTCTACCATCTGAATGTCTCAACAGAAATCGAGACCCATCAGACCAGGCAACATTTTTCCAGTCTTCAACTGTCCAATTTTGGTAAGCTCTTGCAAATTGTAGCCTCTTTTTCCTATTTATAGTGGAGATGAGTGGTACACGGTGGGGTCTTCTGCTGTTGTAGCCCATCCGCCTCAAGGTTGTGCGTGCTGTGGCTTCACAAATGCTTTGCTGCATACCTCGGTTGTAACGAGTGGTTATTTCAGTCAAAGTTGCTCTTCTATCATCTTGAATCAGTCGGCCCATTCTCCTCTGACCTCTGGGATCAACAAGGCATTTTCGCCCACAGGACTGCCGCATACTGGATGTTTTTCCCTTTTCACACCATTCTTTGTAAACCCTAGAAATGGTTGTGCGTGAAAATCCCAGTAACTGAGCAGATTGTGAAATACTCAGACCGGCCCGTCTGGCACCAACAACCATGCCACGCTCAAAATTGCTCAAATCACCTTTCTTTCCCATTCTGACATTCAGTTTGGAGTTCAGGAGATTGTCTTGACCAGGACCACACCCTAAATGCATTGAAGCAGCTGCCATGTTAGTGGTTGACTAGATAATTGCATTAATGAGAAATTGAACAGGTGTTCCTAATAATCCTTTAGGTGAGTGTATGTAGCCTAGGCTGAGGCTTACACAGGTGTCAGCCCATTACTGAACGAGCCCTCCCAAACTGCCAGCTCCTGCAGGAAGCAACCAATGAAGCTACAGCAGGCAGAAAGGGAGGGTCGTAACAGTAGAGTTCAAAGAGATGGACTTCAGAAGTGTGGGATGCAAAATGTCACATGCTGAGCACTGACTGATACAGAAATCAGAATGTAAATAAACTCTCTCACTCACAGTCATCATCTATCATAGACCATGTCATAAACCATGGGCTATCATACAGAGAGAAGTACAGCCAAACCTCAGCCACAGGGACACAGTGGCATCCATTGTCTGGACTTTTTGAGAAATAACTACACAAAGTTCCTTTTAAAAGAAACGATGAGCGCATCAAAGAACTCCAATATGTCCCGGTAACACAATATAGTCATTACTGTACTATACATAGCGTGTTTTGCAGTAAACTACTCTATAAACCTGAAGAACAGTAGGACACACAGTAGGTATACAGCAAAGTATTTACACACACTGTGTCTGATTACTTTCAGAGAGTCATGAAGTTGGAGGCCAATCAAGTCCCACATTACAGTAAATGATCTACGTTGACGAGGCTGGCTTAACTTGGCAAAATTCATTCATTCATCTTTTGTACTGAATTTCTGCAGCAAAAGAAACAAAATGCATGCATTTACTAAACCCAACAAACGAAACATGTAGAGAGACTTCAAAAGAAACTTCAGAGCAAATCATAATCTATGATACAATATAGTGTCTATTGTATAAGATTAGTGTTTTTATCACTTTGTGCTGTGATTGACTAAATGTTCCTGTTGGAAGAGAACATATATAAACTGTAAAACAGACCGTAGAGGGAGCTTTCAGAGTGATGAAGCCTGAATGTGCCACACTGAAGCTTCACCACTAGAGGACAGTGAAACATCACAGATACTGAATCAGGATGCAGAAACATTTTACCATCCATCACTGATTGTTGAGTCAAATTTTAAGTTTACTTTTGTTGTTGTTTTTTTCATTTTTTAAAATATATTTACTATCATGGGCCAGTTTGCCTTTATTTATTAGTGCCAGTAGAAACACGGACAGATGCAGGGAGAGAGAGGACTTTCACATCATAGTGAGGGTACATAGTGTTGTTTATAGAAAAAAAGGTCAGGTTTTTGATGAGCAGAAATATAATTTCTATTCATTCACATGTGTAAATACACAAACACATTAACCGTTTATGTGCATGGATTTTCATTTTTGCACTTGGTAATGCGGTGCACAATGTGGTGA
>JALXJV020000003.1:32550163-32681488 GCA_024633595.2 Lepomis macrochirus
TTAGGAAATAACTATTAACTAATGTTGGTAAAAATGATTACCTTGACTCCTGACCAGGTCACTTTACAGGTATAATGAAGGGCTGTGTGACAGAAGAAGAAGAAGATAGAAGATACTTTTATTGTCACATACACATACATGTTGCGAAATTCGTTCTCTGCACTTTAACCCAAAAAAGCACATTCCACAAATTATATTTACAAGTTAATGCATTAAGTCATAAAATTCTTTAAAGCTGATCCATGCAGAGTAAAAAACTAAGCTGAACACTGGTTACATTTACTCATTTGCTGTTATAATTAACTAAACAACTAAATATGTCAGAGGTCACACACCTCTGATGGCGGTGATGCTCGCTAGAGAACAGCGGAGCTGCTCTCGTGGGGAATGTGTTTTGTGTAAGTTCTGAGGAAGCACTAAATATTTAGCAGTTGGCTATCTCTGCCATTGTCATGTTACAACTAAGCGTCTTGCTCAGGGACACACTGATGGGATGGGTCACAGCTGGAATCTATTTATATCTATACCCTCTGCTACTGGTGTACATTAGTTATCTGATTAAATACAAAGCTTATACAGAACCATAGAAATATCATAATGCCACATCTGTTGTGTTCATTAGGTTATGTTGATGGTGCTGTACAATACAGCTGAATCCTCTCCAGTTTCCTGACCTCTGAATCTGAGAAAAAAGAAGACAATATTGTTTGAATTGAAATAAATACCATCATTTCCCAACAGTGATAACAGAATATTAACAAATGTAAAAATAGAGCGGGAAAATGCAAAAGAAACATGTCATTTTAATGTTGTAGTGAGGATAATGTGAGAAGAGCTGCTCACCTCGGGGCAGTATTACTCTTAAATGTGACAACAGCGTACTCAATGACTTCTTGTTGCTCCGTGTGTCTGAGGGAGCGAGCTGGTCTGATGTTGGAGGAATCTGCCAGGTTGTTACAGAAATGGATGCTGGCATACTGAAGGTTATCCTGCTCCTCTGGCTGATCAGGTGGAAACTGCACAGACACATTAATGTTCAGCTACATATTTTACATGAGTAAGTTTTTCATTTAAATTGTGAATTCTTACAGATGATGGCAACCAGGACAGAAAAGACTGAAGCAACTGCAGCTGTGGTAATGATGGAACAAATATCCCTGCTTCACCGTGCATCACAGTAAAGAGCTAAGTAAAGGAATTTACAAGAAGATAAAGTAGGAAAGCTTCTGGATCTACTAGGAATTTAGTCACATTCAAGAAAAGAGGAGAACCACAGAGAGCGTTTTAGAAATTCATTTCTGTGAAGAAGGATGTCAAAAGAGCAACATGAAGTCCTTCTCAGTCAGATTAATTTTCCACTTAAAGAGTGAGTGACTTTTGTTCTTGAATAAGATCTGTGACTATCCTCACCTGTTCCCTGTTGTCTGGTCTCTCTTCAGGCTCAGATGATTCCTTGGAAGCCCTCTTTTTCCTGATTAGGAGAAAATAAGTAGAAAAGTGATTGAATGTTTTAGATTGGACAAACTGACCTTCAGGGATTTAACATTCAATGATTCAGTGAAACAGAGCTGCTCACCTGATCCACAGGAAGAGACAGAGGAATATGATAACCAGGAGAACAACTGTGATTGTTGTAGCAACTGTTAATGTCCCTGATCCTGAGAAACAAGGATCAAGAAAACACAGACAGTAAATTAGTATGTTTCAGCATGTTTGGTCCCATAGAGTAACACTGCTTTCCAAACAACGGAGTTAACCAAATTATTACCAATGTAAAGAAACTGATTTGGATCATTACAAAGAAGAAACTAAAAGTAGATCAGAATGTTATCTGATCCTAAAAAGAGATGAATATCTCTCTACTGTCAAAGATAGAAAGCAGAGACAGATCTGAACCAAGTACAGTGCATTTGTGTTTACTGTGTTGATGCAAAAACACAAAAAGAGTTTGAAGAGTTTTGCAAGAATTGTTTGCTTTTGTAAGGGATGTATAATGTTTTGTTTTATTGGTGTAAAGTTTTGAGATTAGTGTGTAGAGTTTTGCAAAAATAGTTACTAGTTTCAAAAAAATGCGCCTAATGAATTAGAAAACACTGTAATGTCCTCAGGTGAGGTCCCCAGTTTCCTGCCCTCACTGAAAACATACAAGCTGATACATTTCAGAGTGTGTGCAGCTAAATGCAAAAACTTACCTGTCACAACAATCAGATGTAAGGTGGAGTTATGACGTCCTCTTCTGTTCTGGGCTTCACAGTAATAATTCCCACTGTGTTCAGGTCTGAAGTCAGTGATGGTGAAGTTCTGTCCTGATGCTGTTGGTGAGTCTTCATTCTCCTTGTACCAGGTATAATTAGCTGCTGGGTTAGCATCACTGCTGCAGGTCAGAGTCACTGAACTGCCCTCCACTATCTCAGCAGAGGGACTCACTGACACAGAGGGAAGCTTTGGAGCATCTGGGGAAGATAAATAAATTAACAAAAATGAGGATACATTTCTTTGGTGCTACATGTTGTATTGAAATGAGTAACAGTTATGTGTTTGTATGCTATTTTTATTTTATATTTTACCCTTTAAAAATTATATTTGAATGTGTGTTTTTTTTCCCAATTTCATTATGTTGCTATTATGTTTTATTTAAAGCACTTTGAATTGCCTTGTTGTTTAAATGTGCTTTAAATAAACTTGCCTTATGTGTGTGGAAGCATCTGAAACTTTGGAGGTGGTTTTGTGACTGGCAGCAGACAGACCTGTGTGTTCGGACCACTTGGCTAAGCTAAAAGTGAATCCAGCATTTTGGGCAGCTTGATTACATACAAAGTGAATGCAAAAATGCAAATTGATGGAAATTTGTTCCGGGTGATGCGGAAGATACCTTTGTTGCTGGCTTAAGCAAGTTCAAAATTTTCAACTTAAGTGAGAAATTCGCTTCACACTATGATGCGAAAGCCCATCAGCGGTGAGATTGTCTGGCGATTGTCTGTCTGATGGAGATCTGCTAAAGAACGGGGAAGTGTACGGGAAGCAGTGCTGCAGTTTTCGGACCAATAAACGCCCGTAGTCTGACTGGATTATGCTCTGACAACTATGCTTTTTAACCATGGGAGAAGCTCAGAGTTAACTGCTTTTATTAAATAAGCCTGGTGGGCCGTTATCGGCGTTAACGTGCTGCGTGAGACTCTTATCGGGTGATAAAAAAAAATATCGCCGTTAATCTATTCTCAAAGTTGGGTTGGGAGCTGGGTCTATACTACGCAAGCTATGATGACTTTCACCTTGATATCTTAGCGCAGATGTATACCTAGCCGAATTGCACTGTAGGGGGCAAGAAAAAGTCTTCGAACCTGTGTGTCTGCCTACTGTGAAATTACCACATCAAACATGACGAATAGATGTTCGGTAAACCTCATCAAGTCAGAAATCCAGGTGAAGAGCAACTTCACATTCAGTTGCAAGGACTCTACATAAGGACACTTATGTAGTGAAAAGAGAAGGTTCTCCTCAATGCTGTACGCTCCAACAAGAAATACAAGTTCAAGAAGAAACCTGAAGGTAAGAAACCTAGTTATGCAAGACCCCATTTGTCTAAGATGAAGCTTGATTGATTTTGAACATTGGTGGACTGTCTAAGGGGTGCAAATGTGTCACTTTTAGGAAACAGTAGCCTTTTAGGTCAAAATATGTTTTGAAAATATGATTGTATCTTGGCACCTTTTTGTATTGTTGTCACCTTGTGATGGTGATGGGTTTGCGCTCCTCTGTCTTTACTGGAAAACCATTTGGAAGCTTATCATAAAAATGAATGTTGCTTTAATTCTGTCTCTTATCTTTCTTCCTTATTTGATTCAGATGCTGGTGAAAAGGTTTGAGTCCTAAAGGTGTCCCCAAAGTCCTAAAAGTGTCCCCAGAACACTGAACAGTTTTTTTCCCTGAGCCTTTACTAAAGTGCAAGTTCGTTCCGTGAACCTCTGGAGTTGTGAGGTTTTTTTTTAACTGTTCCTGTGGTGTTGAGCAACTACAATTCCTGTTAATTCTACAATTTTATATTATAATTTATTTAAAGTGAATAAATTGTAATGAAAAATAAATAAAATTAAATAGCTAAAGTAAATCGTAAGTGGAAGTGCATCTGTCAATTCAGTGAATGTTCAAAATATTTTGAATCTTTATTTAGAAAAAAATACACATTGGTTGGACTTTTCATGAACATACATCAGCAATTACAGATTTTTAGGGGATAGGGCATTATTAATATACCATGTAAGGTGCTATGTGCTAGAAATGGGTAAACCACTATCAGTGAGTCTGCCCGTGGGGTGGGGGCACCGCCGCGCCAGGCAGTGTCCCACATTCTCCCTCAGAAACATACCCCTTGTCCCCCCTTGGGCTTATTAGCAGGTGGTCACCCTAACCCACATACGGTGAGTCCTTCCTCTCTCTCTACCTGCTTCAGTCTTCTCTTCATACAGAGCAAGGGCTAGACCAGGACTCTACTCTGTGTTGACATTTTTACATCCAGTAAAGTTATGTTGAACTTGCAACAAATGTTTCATAGCAACCAAAGCAGCTCAGCTAGCTCAACTGTTGGCGTTTTCAGAAGAGCAGCTGGCGTTTTCAGCTGCCAAAAAACGCTTTGGTGGACACGGGCCCTAAGGAGGCCAGAAAATGTTGAAATGTGCTGTAAATACTGGAATTGTGTCCCTGACTGACTGTCTATTAGCAAAGTTAGATCTCTATACTTATTGATATTATATTCCTTGTTAGCACAAGTGAAGAAATATAAATACATCATATTCCCTTGATGTTTTGACAAATATTTTATTGTCAAAATTGCTATTTCAGAAAACATAAAATTGTATTTTTCTGCAGATGACAGATATTTCTGTGATATGAAATTTAACTGTGTGGGGGTTTAAAAAAAGTTAGCCCTTCCTACAATCCAAAAAATGTTGCCACCTAACAAAATCCAGGCAGCAATTTTGTTTCTAGCAAAATTGAGGTTTGAATCCCCTGAACATCCATTCAGATTTGGGATTCCCAAATATGTGACTGGATAATTAAGCTTTAAAAAGTTGTCATTAGTTGAATGATGATTGTAGTTGTGTTTTACTCACATTTCACTTTAATAAAGACTGATTCAGAGGTCTTCCTCCCCATCTGGTTCTCAGCTGCACAATAATACTGTCCAGAGTCAGAGGACTGGATAGAGCCAAAGAAAAGCTGTGGTCCTTTACTGAGAGGATGAAGGTTTGGATTTCCATTCTCCTTGTACCAGGTATAATTAGCTGCTGGGTTTGCATCACTGCTACAGGTCAGAGTCACTGAACTGCCCTCCACTATCTCAGCAGAGGGACTCACTGACACAGAGGGAAGCTTTGGAGAATCTGGAGGAGATATGAACAAAAGTTGGGACAGATTTCTTTGTGTTGTGTAAAATGAGTAGTAGTTTGTGTTTGGGACCACTTGAGTTATACTAAATCTAAGAGACTGAGAGACAACAAGACACAAACTTGCTGAAATGTGTTCTAAAAACTGGAATGATGGCCCTGTATCAATAAGCAGAGATGGTCCTTCCTACAATCCAAATGTTGCCACCAAAATCCTGGGACAAGTTTTGTTTATAGCAAAATGTATTTAGCAAACCAAATTATTAAACATTAACTTTTTTCCCCTCACCAGCCACTGTAACCAAAGGTTTTATAGCCAAAATGTGTGGCAGCATCTGAAACTTTAGAGGTGGTTTTCTGGTAGGGCTGCACGATATAGAAAAAAAACCTCATATTGCAATTATTGTGGACAATATTGTTATTTCAATATAATGGTAACAAATGGTTCAATTAACTGATTATCAAGGAAAATGGCCAAAATACTGAAATTCTGCAATGTGTATTTGTAAACACAAGAAGACAAAGTTAAATTAGCATAAGTAGAGATTCTAAAAATTGTACAATACTGTTTTTAAAATAACTTATTTTCACCAAAATATTGTTTTTTAAGGATAAACATTTTTGCAAACTTTATTTACTCAACAGTACAACTAAGTGATGGGCCTAACACCTGTAAACACAAATGTAATTGTGATCTTTCCAGGGACGGATACACGATACACCAGCACCACCCATGGCTCACGTTATGTAAACAAGGTTACTGAACAATATTTATAACAATAACTTTAGCAAACAGAACAAAGGCAGCGTGTTGCTGAGGCGGCTAGAGGCGACACATATTGGCTCAGTGGCATCCTGGCTCTGGCTAAATCTGCATCTGTCCACTGCAGATGCTCTATCCTCAACCTGGATGAATAACTTGTATAAATTCCTGTATTAAGTAAAATATAACAATAAATAAAAAGAATAATGTGAATTTAATAGTAACCTGTTAGTATAATATATTAAAGATATAATATTACTATATTGATTTTAATTTCCTTTAATAGTATACTTCATAGCTTACCACTAGTATATTAATTTAAGTTACAGCAGTTTCTTGTTTGTGGGTCATTTTCATTTATTAAGCTGCTGTGAACTACAGCCGCAGACTGTGAAGGTGAAGCAGGCAGAGCTGAAGAAAGTGCATGATCAGCAAAATATTTGACTGGAAAATTGAGATTTAAAAAGTTATTAGTTAAATTGTGTGTTTAAAATTAGCTGTGTTTTACTCACATTTCACATTAATAAAGACTGATTTAGATTTCTTCCTCCCCATCTGGTTTTCAGCTGCACAGTAATACTCTCCAGAGTCAGAGGACTGGATGGAGCCAAAGAAAAGCTGTGGTTCTGTACTGAGAGGATGAAAGTTTGGATATCCATTCTCCTTGTACCAGGTGTATTTAGCTTCTGGGTTAGCATCACTGCTGCAGGTCAGAGTCACTGAACTGCCCTCCACTATCTCAGCAGAGTGACTCACTGACACAGAGGGAAGCTTTGGGGCATCTGGAGGAGAAAACATGAACATATATGACATTTAATTTCAAGATGAGTTTGAGTTTGCACAGTGGAGCATATTTTAAATTGATAATATTTAATCCAAACACAAAGTGGAGGAGCAGCTTGATTTCCTCCTGTATCAGAAACCACATGGGTTCCTGTTACCATGGATACAAGTTGGACACTTTGATTCTGAAGCAGTGGACTAAAGACTCACTGAAGGAGAGTGATAATCTATAATTTTCTTTCTTTAATTTGTTAGACAGCAGCTACTGAAGTGTGTGTGCAATGGACATTCACATAAGGCACGTGTTAGAAACACCAAACTAGAAGGAAACAGAAAACCTAAAGCACAAAATCATCACAGATATAAAAGACTGAAAATGACTGAAAACAGTCCAGCAGTGCTGAAGACGGGAGACCAAGTAAAGTTCAGTGTCTTTGGACACCACCATGTCTACTGAGGACCTCTAAGGGCTAAATAAGCTAAATGAGTGCATTAAACAATGAAAATGTGAGTCAGACATGATTTTCCCACATGTGGCATTTTCTGACATCACTTCCACAAGGAAACTTGATTGGACAGATCTTGTAACACTGATCACTTTTAGTTCTTCATAACTTGGCAAATATCTGACTTCATTCTTTTCACTCGTGTTTGTGTGGATGGATCAGAATAAGTCAAAACCTGGACCCAGGAAGTGTTTTGCTAATTAACACATTTTAAAAAGTGTCCATTAAAGATACAAGAACAGATAATCAGGGAATTTCTCTGATAATGAAGTTTTATCTGATCCAAAGAACTTAAACAGTCTAAAGACAAGATAACAAACCTTGTTTTAATACATTTTCATTGTGTTATTTTACAGTTTAATTTTACAGTGAAGACAGAATAAGAGATAATTATACAACATGTCTACAATCTCATGGGGAAATAATTTGGGTTTCATCCAATTGTACAATGAATCACCAAATACCACTGAGTTACATGCAGTTAATGTGCAGTACAAAAGGTTAAAGGCTCCACCAGATGGTGTCATGTCAGTGGAAGACTGGATGTAAACTCACACACTGAAGGAGAGGGGAACTTCTCATATCCTCGTACAGCGCAGGAAACTCTGTCTGCAGGATAAAAGGAGTCTGAATAAGAATTAGATCTTTGTTCCCAAATGTTCTGTCCATTCTTGTACCAGATGTAGGAGAGATGACCAGGTAGACGACATCTGCTTTGACACTTCAGCTCTGCCCAGTTAAAAGACCCGTAGACCTGAAATCTGCTCACCTGCACCTGGAGATCTGAATATGTGAACAAGGAAGAGAAATCTTCATTTTAGACTGATCAACACACACAAACACACACAGATGTGAGTAACCTTCATAAGATATTGAACACTTGGAACTAAACTAATAAATATTCAGATGAAAATGTTACCTGTGACAGACAAAGTGACTCCAGGTGAACCAGTAAAGCCCCAACCTGGATAGTTTGTTCTGAACCTGAACTTGTACTCATCAGAGTCGCTCTCTCTCAGGTCTGTGATTCTCAGATTGCAGTAGTTCGTACCACAGCTATACTCCACACGACTTGAATACTCCGGGTCCTTTCGTAGATCCACATAAATATGATTATTCTCTTTTATATACCAGAATGTTTCCTCAACTGAAGTATCGCGGCCATTTATTCTGGATGGGTATCTGTACGTGCAGCTTATGTCCACAGTTGATCCTTTGAAGGCACAGATCTGATTAGGAGTGTAAGTCACTCCCCAGTCATTTTGACTCTGTACCACTGTAACACAGAGCACAACAGAAACAACAATCAAATCAACATTAATAACTTCATTTAGCAATCAGTTAATAAAACAAAGTGCATCAAACTGTCAATATTATTTGAATCCACTCCAGAATCCTGAATTATCTGCAGTCATTGTCATAAAAAGTTTATAATGTGTTTATCATATTTTAATGTTGTGAGAATTTACTTCTGGGTGTTTCTGCTTGAGTCCATTCATTCAAAATAATCTAAACACAATGTCTGAAAAGTGCAGCTTATGTGTCAACACACAAGTTATACAAACAGAAAATGGATAATTTGACATTTTAAACTCTTTTCTGGGATAGAGCAGCAGAACAGTGGAACATAAAATACTCAGTTGTTCTTCCCCTAAGGCTCTTCCTAACTCCTGATCTAATTTTTTTAATGCTTTATAACCTGTTTTAATTTTATTTCTGAATAAAACCAGTGTGAACACAGGCACAGAGACCAAACAAAAAGTCTTGCTCAGTTAAACACAGTCAGTGCAAAGGAAGATGTACTCATACTTTCTACAGTTAATCTCTATTTGCACTGAGGCAGGACATCATCCAGTCTGAAGGGCAAGTGAAGTGAACAGGAATTTATCAGACCTGTGACCTTAAATGCAGTTTACTGACCACATTTTAAAGAGTCTGTGCTTTTCTTGTTCACTTCTCTCTGTTCACTCTGCGGTCATATTTCTGCAGAGTAAGGTGTGAAAGCTAAAAATAAATACAGCACACTGAGGTGTAGGAGAGTTTCTAACAGCTAAGATAAACGCAGAAAACTGCGAACAAGGTCTCTGACATTAGCACCCGTTTCCCATTAGCACAAGTTACTTTTGGAGTCTCTCTATATTTTTGTTTTGTTGGGTTTAGTAAATGCATGCATTTTGTTTCTTTTGCTGCAGAAATTCAATACAAAAGATGAATGAATTTCGCCAAGTTGAAGCCAGCCTCGTCAACGTAGATCATTTACTGTAATGTGGGACTTGATTGGCCTCCAACTTCATGACTCTCTGAAAGTAATCAGGCACAGTGTGTGTAAATACTTTGCTGTATACCTACTGTATGTCCTACTGTACTTCAGGTTTATAGAGTAGTTTACTGCAGAACACACTATGTATAGTACAGTAATGACTGTATTGTGTAACCTTACTGGGACATATTGGCGACGGAGTCTTTGATACGCTCATCGTTCCTTTTAAAAGGAACTTGTGTAGTTGGTGGTGATTGAGGTGAGGCCCCCCCATCATCCCAAAGAGCTCCTCTTTACTCTATACACGATTGAAAGAACCTCAAAATGTGTGTGTTTCCTAGATGGGAATGTGATGGATCTATTTGCATAACTCGTATCAGCGGTTTCTCAGTAGCAATGGGATAAAATAAAGGGATTATATTTGTGTTTTTAGTCACAATATGAAAAGCAGTTCACATTGACTTTAACCTATAAGTTGGGTTTAGAACATGATGGGTTTTTTCTGTCATACAGTGTGAAAGCATGTGTAAAATTGGCAGTAATTTTGGTCTTGGTTGAGCTTGTGTGTAAAAGAAGTTCAAGCATTTTAAATTTGTGTTGACTGTCTGCATTTTGTGTCAGAGCAACACAAAATGTATTATTTGTATAGCCTACACAGTCAGATGTTGTTCTAACTGTGTCAAGAGTATAGGAAATTTGTTTAAGGTGTTGAAAGGATTGTCAAAGTGATAAAACAAACTGTAGAACACATTAAACAGAGGAGCAGTCAAATAAAACCCCAAATACCAAGAGCAAAAGGCGTTGGCCTACACAAAACAGACTTTGTAATATTCATTACAACTGACACAAAAGCAGTCAAAAAACATATAAAAAACAACTTAACTTAACATATGTGGAGTTGAAGTATTTGTACATAAAAGCAATGCGTTTGTAGCGTTTCTGGGAAGTTTGCCTTTCACACAACTCTGATCCACTTATTTACGTACTTATGTGAACTTCAGCCTACTTTTAAAAGACCTACATTTCCCAGATTTCTCTATTTTAATGCAATGAATGTAAGTTTAGATATTCAGTACCTGACACGGAGAGAAAGAAGACGACAAATCCTCTCGTTGCTGCAGTTAAACTCATAGTTGCTCCTCTCGTCTCTGTGTAACTTCAGAGACAATAAAACATGTCAGCAGATAATGAACACAGGAGATATAAAATACCTGTCACATCAATAAACAATTCTACTTACAATGAAGAAGGACGCTGTCTCTAAAGATGCTTTTCCTTTGTGGTCAGTAAGCAGAGCACAGACCTCTAGCTGTTAAATGACTACATTTCCTTCCTCTTTAGATTATTTATACATCATTAGCCAGAAGGTGTGATGTTTTACAAACTATAAACTTATTGAGAGAATAAGAAAATAGAGTTATGGCGTGTTGGTACTAAACCTGTGTCACTGCTTCAAACTGAGACAAGAAAAGACCATTCAAAAAGAGAAAACTCATATTAAACTTACTTATTTAAACACAAAAAACAAGAGAGGTGTTTAAGTTGATTTGATGCATCACTTGACACGTCTAGTGCATCTTTAGATGGTAAAATAACCTTTATACCAGTTGTCACATCCACATTGAATGTGACAAAGGGGAGACCAAGCAGCTTAAAATGCCAAAAAAGAATGTTTTATTAAATAAACTATAAACAACATAACTATTTACAGCAGAGAAAATGTGATTATCAGTGGCATCAGTGGTGAATGATATGCATGGATGAGTGAAAATGTATGAACAAAGGTTGACAGCAACTCAGGAAACAAACACAAACCAGGAGATGTGGAGCCTAGAAGAGAGAGACACACAATGAGCCAGGGTGATATACACTCACCTAAAGGATTATTAGGAACACCATACTAATACTGTGTTTCGCCTTCAGAACTGCCTTAATTCTATGTGGCATTGATTCAACAAGGTGCTGAAAGCATTCTTTACAAATGTTGGCCCATATTGATGGATAGCATCTTGCAGTTGATGGAGATTTGTGGGCTGCACATCCAGGGCACGAAGCTCCCGTTCCACCACATCCCAAAGATGCTCTATTGGGTTGAGATCCGGTGACTGTGGGGGCCATTTTAGTACAGTGAGCTCATTGTCATGTTCAAGAAACCAATTTGAAATGATTCGAGCTTTGTGACATGGTGCATTATCCTGCTGGAAGTAGCCATCAGAGGATGGGTACATGGTGGCCATAAAGGGATGGACATGGTCAGAAACAATGCTCAGGTAGGCCGTGGCATTTAAACGATGCCCAATTGGCACTAAGGGGCTAAAGTGTGCCAAGAAAACATCCCCCACACCATTACACCACCACCACCAGCCAGCCTGCACAGTGGTAACAAGGCATGATGGATCCATGTTCTCATTCTGTTTGCGGCAAATTCTGACTCTACCATCTGAATGTCTCAACAGAAATCGAGACCCATCAGACCAGGCAACATTTTTCCAATCTTCAGCTGTCCAATTTTGGTAAGCTCTTGCAAATTGTAGCCTCTTTTTCCTATTTGTAGTGGAGATGAGTGGTACCCGGTGGGGTCTTTTGCTGTTGTAGCTCATCCACCTCAAGGTTGTGCGTGTTGTGGCTTCACAAATGCTTTGCTGCATACCTCGGTTGTAACGAGTGGTTATTTCAGTCAAAGTTGCTCTTCTATCAGCTTGAATCAGTCGGCCCATTCTCCTCTGACCTCTGGGATCAACAAGGCATTTTCGCCCACAGGATTGCCGTATACTGGATGTTTTTCCCTTTTCACACCATTCTTTGTAAACCCTAGAAATGGTTGTGCGTGAAAATCCCAGAAACTGAGCAGATTGTGAAATACTCAGACCGGCCCGTCTGGCACCAACAACCATGCCACGCTCAAAATTACTCAAATCACCTTTCTTTCCCATTCTGACATTCAGTTTGGAGTTCAGGAGATTGTCTTGACCAGGACCACACCCTAAATGCATTGAAGCAGCTGCCATGTTAGTGGTTGATTAGATAATTGCATTAATGAGAAATTGAACAGGTGTTCCTTATAATCCTTTAGGTGAGTGTATGTAGTCTAGGCTGAGGCTTACACAGGTTTTAGCCCATTACTGAACAAGCCCTCCCAAACTGCCAGCTCCTGCAGGAAGCAACCAATGAAGCTACAGCAGGCAGAAAGGGAGGGGTCGTAACAGTAGAGTTCAAAGAGATGGACTTCAGAAGTGTGGGATGCAAAATGTCACATGCTGAGCACTGACTGATACAGAAATCAGAATGTAAATAAACTCTCTCACTCACAGTCATCATCTATCATAGACCATGTCATAAACCATGGGCTATCATACAGAGAGAAGTACAGCCAAACCTCAGCCACAGGGACACAGTGGCATCCATTGTCTGGACTTTTTGAGAAATAACTACACAAAGTTCCTTTTAAAAGAAACGATGAGCGCATCAAAGAACTCTGTCGCCAATATGTCCCGGTAACACAATATAGTCATTACTGTACTATACATAGCTTGTTTTGCAGTAAACTACTCTATAAACCTGAAGAACAGTAGGACATACAGTAGGTATACAGCAAAGTATTTACACACACTGTGTCTGATTACTTTCAGAGTCATGAAGTTGGAGGCCAATCAAGTCCCACATTACAGTAAATGATCTACGTTGAGGAGGCTGGCTTCAACTTCGCGAAATTCATTCATTCATCTTTTGTACTGAATTTCTGCAGCAAAAGAAACAAAATGCATGCATTTACTAAACCCAACAAAAGAAACATAGAGAGAGAGACTTCAAAAGAAACTTCAGAGCAAATCATAATCTATGATACAATATAGTGTCTATTGTATAAGATTGACGTGTAAAATATTAGTCACTTACATTGTGCTGTGATTGACTAAATGTTCCTGTTGGAAGAGAACAGTTAGTGAGTGTTAGTATAAACTGTAAAACAGACCGTAGAGGGAGCTCTCAGAGTGATGAAGCCTGAATGTGCCACACTGAAGCTTCACCACTAGAGGACAGTGAAACATCACAGATACTGAATCAGGATGCAGAAACATTTTACCATCCATCACTGATTGTTGAGTCAAATTTTAAGTTTACTTTTGTTGTTTGTTTTTTAAAATGTATTATCTTGGGGCAGTTTGCCTTTATTTATTAGTGCCAGTAGATACACGGACAGATTCAGGGAGAGAGAGGAGACTTTCACATCATAGTGATGGTACATAGTGTTGTTTATAGCAAAATGAGACAATCTCACTGAAAATAAAGTCTTTGTTAGGCCTCCAACTAAGGAATATTATCATTAATGACAAATCTGCTGATTATTTTCTTGATTAATCGAGTTTATAAAATATCAGAAAATGTTGAAAAATGTCGACCAGTATTTCTCAAAGCCGAAGATAAAGTTCTCAAATGTCTTATTTTTATCAGCAACCCAAAGATATTCAGTTCACTGTCACAGAGGATAAAGAAACCAGAAAATAATCATATTTAAGAAGCTAGAATCAGACAATTTTGACTTTTTTATTCTTAAAAAATTACTGAAACCAATTAATGGATCATCAAAGAAGTTGCAGATAAATTTAATAGTTGACAACTACCTGATTAATCATTGCAGCTCTAGACTGTGTGTTCCTTTCAGCCTTTTCACCCCATTATCCCCAGGTCAGATCTACTGGTGTGCATTTCTCTCTACCACCACTGTGTATTTTCTTTGCTGCTTGAGAGTCGCCAAAGTTACAAAGTTGATGCTCATTGTGGCTCTTTAAAACCAAACAGCTCTGAAACTGTAAGATGCAGCTTTTAGCTAATACATCTTTCACAGATGAAAATGTCTCTTCAGAAACTCACTTTACCATGAAGATAAACTTGAGCATGTAGCCCTTGATGAGTAGTAACACATAATCACATTTTTTGTTATCCTGACAATATACCCTCAATTCCATATTTGTCTGATACTTACTGACAGAACACCGATATTGTTACTTCACAGCTGTATTACATTTGTTATCGCACATACACTCACTGATGATGTGGATAATCAGGTAGGTGTGAGTGGTTTTACCTTTACACTATTATTCTCAACGATATATTATTTCATGCAAAAAATAAATAAATACACTTAACATTGATTTTCTCCAGGTATTCTCAGGTATATTCAGGTTTACAGTATGAGGAGCTGGATACCATGTTGTGCCAGACAGATTATTATTGAAACTATTGGTTTGTTGTTGTTACCATCATTTTAACTTTTGTACCCTGGACATTTAAATCATTAAACATCAGAGTTCCATATTAATAAGCTCAGGAAGTGTCAATAGCTCACATTGGGGACCAACATCTGATATGTTGCAATAGCACAAACTCTTAAAAACAACTTATTTTTGCTGAATGAAGGCTCATAGAAGCTCTTATTGATGGGCTTTTGTTCTGAAAAGCTTTACAATAAGTGAACCTCGACATGCTCTGGTTCCATGAATTACCCCAAAGAAGTGAAATTGATATTTACAGCTCAAATGTATGTTCAATTCCTCTTCATTAAACTGTCTGTGCATCTTCATATCAGCAACATCCCAAATCATAATAATCTGTTATGCTGTGGCACATTTCATTGTTATAATTACAAGAACTGAGCAATAGGCCAAAGTAAAAGAGCACATTTGGACTTTATTTGTCTGGCAAATAAAATAATATCATGTAAAATAAGCAGAAAAGCTGAAATGTGCACAGAAGCTCCTCATAAGTTAATAAGTTATTTATTAGGTATAATTTCAAAATAACATTTTCCATAACAAATTTAATCCTCATATTCTAAACATAACTAATTAATATAACAAACTCTACAGGAAATAATAAGCTTACATAATTTAAGCATATCAAACATCACCTGTCTATCGGCTGATCTAAACAATAAATTATGTCTGACAGGTCATCATGATTCAGTTCAACCTGCTAACACCACCATGTCGTCCTACTTTGTTTCCATGAGGTGAATCTGCTTCAACAGCATCTGAAGAAAATCACATAAAACTTGTGTAAAGTTAGAGTTTTAAATTTAACTGTAAATCAGAAGTCAGCCTGTTTTATTTGATGCAGGAGGCTCTAACCTGACTGGACTTCACATCATCTCTTCCTGCTCCTCTGTGTCTTCTGTCTTATCTGACGGCCTTCAAGTCTGAGACGCTCTCATACGCAGGACCAGAGTCTAACTGATGGGAGAGACGACATAAATTTACTTTCCAGAGCATTTATGAGCCAAGTTATTCTAACATTGATAAAGGGGACATTTTGTCAACAGGACCTCTCTCTCTCACCTCTATCATCTCTGCAGGTTCATTTGGTTCAGAGGTGGAGCTCAGAGTTTTCTTCTTCCTGGATTGAGTCCAACTCACAAATTTTAATATCATGAAATTCACAACACTAAAATTAAAAGAAGTTTGAAAGTAAAGGGCCGGTGACTGAACTAGTTTAATTGTTTTACCTCGTCCACAGATTCAGGAGAAGCAGAGGAATCAAGCATCAAGACCACCAGAGTCAACCTGATGATATTCATTGTTATTGATGAATTCCCTAGAAATACAGACAGATATGTGATATTCCTCATTAGCAGGATTTGAGGATTGATAATTCACTTTCCCAGTTGATACTGTCTGTTAATCAGTCAGTCAGTGTTATCCACCTCTGACATGATGGAGGCTCCTCCTTGAACACAGCTACAGAAAAACAGTCTGAAAATGTAGACAGGAAATTTTCTTTTTACCAGTTATGTGAGCGAGGACAGTTTGGTTTTTACATATTAACATGTGAATCAGGTCTGGTGCAGTAAACGTCTGTGTATGCAGCTAAATGTAAAAACGTGCCTGCCACAACAGTCAGATGTAAGGTGGAGTTATGACGTCTTCTTCTGTTCTGGGCTTCACAGTAATAATTCCCACTGTGTTCAGCTCTGAAGTCAGTGATGGTGAAGTTCTGTCCTGATGCTTTTGGTGAGTCTTCATTCCTCTTGTACCAGGTATAATTAGCTGCTGGTTTAGCATCACTGCTACAGGTTAGAGTCACTGAACTGCCCTCCACTATCTCAGCAGAGGGACTCACTGACACAGAGGCAAGCTTTGGAGCATCTGTAAGAAAACTTTAATATGTTTAAAAGGTGAAGCAAATATTAGACGAAAAGTGAGTATTGAAGGTCAGTTCCTTCATGGGCAGCCCATTTTGTTATGTTGGATAGAAATATTTTATTGGTTACACAAAAAGGGCAAACTCACACACAGAGGGAGATCTGTAATTCTCATGTCCTTTCAAAGCACAAGAGATGATGTCTCCGGAATAAAACCAGACTCTATAACAGTGGTTCTCAACCTTTTTTGGGCCAGCGCCCCCCTAACCACTAATTTTGATTTTTTCATTGTTACTAATGGAGTTTTGTAAACTGAGGTTCAGGAACAGGACCACGCCTCCCTCGCTCATCCTACCACCTGCGCTTCTTCAATACCTCCAATCAACCACCCGTACTCCACTGATCCCATCCACCTGTGCTTCTCAATTCCAGCCACAAGCGCTTACGTATATAAGCTGTCTAACCCCCCAGCAAGCAATAGCCGTCGTTTCGCCGTCTAGGTTTGCTATAGACCTGATTTAGTCCGGCTATACGTAACCCACTTCTAGCCGAAATAACTTTACATGTGGTTTCAGTGACATTTTGCCAAAATAACTTGCAATGTGTATGATATCCCATCATTTAAGCAAGGTCTACAGTGATGACAAGGTTTTTATTTCATTTCTGTCACTTGATTTACACGCAGGCTGTGCGTGGACGCGATTTAGCTTCGTTGACAGACCGGCTGTTTATAGCCCACTTTTAGTCAAAAAAGTAAAAAATGATTAAAAGTGGGTTTTGCCCTGGCAGCACGTGAGATAGTTGATATCCCATTATTTTTGCTATGTCAATAATATCAACAAGCTATTAAGTGTCATTAAAATGTCATGGTCTATCTGTAGCCACGATTTAACTTAGCTCTTATTTGGACAGGCTACGTGTAGCCTGCTTTTAGCCCACCCGGCGAAATAGAGGCAATAAGTGGTCTAATGTCACCGGCTTGGCTGTAGCCGTGTTTCAGACCAAATTGGTTACATGTAGCTTTCACCCATGCAGCTGTTGAGGTGCGTGATATCATTTCATCAAATGCAAGTAAACGTTCGAAACATTTAAATTATCTTTATTTTCGCTGTAGCGTTCACTACATTAACTTTCATTTTAATTTAAAACAAAATGCAATTACTATTTTCAACCGCTAGATGGCAGCTGTAGCCCTACTGAGACAGGACTACTGGCAACGCGAGACTTGAAAGTTAGACATCAGCAGAGCCCTTTAGGTGACGGCCAGATCTCGCGATAAAGACATCTGCCATTTTTAAGCGAGGGATACGTTCACGATTTCGGCCTTTCAGCGAGCAGCGGCAGAGTTTACTGCAAACACTGGAAGCGAAAAGATATTTACTTTGGTCTTGTAAGTATCTGTGTCTTTGTTTGACATGTCTTCATTATTTATCTACATTATATGTTAGCGATGTAGAAACCGTGGCATTTCAGCGGGTAACAGTGTAGAGTAAGTTAGGCGCGTTGTGGTTAGCTTAACATGCTGCATGCAGGTGTAACTTAACGTTACACCATGATACCACGGGTTTCCTCCTCGTGCCCTTAAAAACTCTATTATCTGAATTCAGAGGGTGAACATGAAACATGTACAACCTTACCCATTATAATTTGTAATGAAAGCCACACATTTTACTCACTAGATCATTATGATATGAAAATATGAGTTTTGACTTTTGACACTAAATATTTATTGCTAATTCTCCAGCATACAGGCAGCAAAGACAGCAATAAATATTCAGAACAGAACTACTTAATTCACAGCACATAGCTTTATCAAAAGAATGAAAGCAACTTTCTCTATTTGGTTGTTCTAATGCAACATGTGTCCTGTTCAAGTACCTTTATATTTTCCATAGAGATAAATGGGTCAGTAATAAATACTTTTAAATTAAAAGAAAGAAACGTTATAAATGATTTTATTAACCTTCATTAGAATGATAATTAGAAATATACTGTATGTTTTCATTTAAAATCATTTGACGATAGTGGTCATGTCTTATGGGAAAACAGTGAACATAGTCAAATGATAATGTTTACTTTATATTCATATTCTTACATATTCAACAGTTATGGATCCCATTTACCCGAGAGACTGGGGCCAACCGAGACCCATCTGCTGCTCTTCCTGTATCAAGCAGCAGTGTAGATGAAGATCTAGATTTGGATGTGGCCAACAAATTTATTTTGTCATTATTTATGTTGTTATTACCATATGTTGTTAACATTGTTTGAATTTTCATATACATACGAACTGTTTTGTATTCATAATATTTTAGCAATAATTCAATTTATATTTCCATCATGTTGTATTATCTTAAGTTGTCAACGTTGTAATCCTTTGTCTTAATAAAATCTTTACATTTAATTTGTTTGGACCGGATTACTATTTGTGACAACCTGTTTTGTTTGAGTGAAAACAATCCTTTAGCCACTATTCTGTTGTCTGTTAGAGGTAGATATGTAGTCATTCAAAGTCTGTGTATTTGGTCTATTCTTGGGCTGTGGTTAGGCGTCTATTAAACTTTTCACTGACAGCCCAAATTCAGCCCTGTTTTAGCCTACACCGATTTTCAACGTCTATTAGGCGTCTATATGTAACCGTTCAATAGTGGTCTGATTGATAGACTATTTTTGGGCTGTGGTTAGGCGTCTACCAAACTTTCACTGACAGCCCAAATTTAGCCCTTTTTTAGCCTAGACGTCTGAGCTCTGTTTAGACGTCTATTAGACGTCTTTATGTAGCCGTTCAAAAGTGGTCTAATTGATGACGTCTATTTTTGGGCTATGGTTAGGCGTCTACCAAACTTTCACTGACAGCCCAAATTTAGCCCTTTTTTAGCCTAGACGTCTGGGCTCTGTTTAGACGTCTATTAGACGTCTTTTAACCGTGAAATTGCTTGCTGGGCCATTTCCTCTCCCGTTTTTCAGTTCTCACGACCGCCAGTTCAGACTTAGACGCACACCGAAGTTCTCGAAAGTGCTTGCTTACCTTAGATCACGAGCTGATCTCAGCCCCTCCAACCGGGATCCGTTACGACGAACCGCCGGGTCTCTGATCTCCTCCGTCCATAGTAAATTTCACTCCCATGCGGCCAGCCACTCATCCACCGTGACAACACTCCATCATCCAAGTTCTGGACACCGCATCGTCCAACATTCTACCAGCAGCTCCTGTCCGACCCCACCGAACCACCGAACACAGGCCACGGCAGCCAGCCGACTTCGGGAGAAGTTGTGTTTTCCAGACCCCGACTTCCGACCGGCCACACACCAACCCGCGGCCGCACACCGGATCAACCCGATGGCTCCGTCTAACGCCACACAATCTCAACAGACAGACGTCCGCCTCCAGCACGCATTCTAGAAAAAAAAAAAAAAACTTTCCACGCTAAATTCCAGCTTACCCAGTCATCTCCAACAGCCTCCAGCAGGCCGCTCACTTTCGCATTCCCGATGCAGCGCCACGCACCTTGATGACGTCACGACCACGCCCACCGCTGTAACGCAAACTGCTCCAGCCCTTACACAGGGCCAGGTCGTATCACCCCTTCCAGCCCGCTCCCATTGTGTCTGATTTTTCCGTTCTTTACCCTTTTCTCTCACCCCCGTCTCAGCAGGCAGCACTACATCCCACCGCAGTAACGCACCAGCCCTCACACAGGGCCAGGTAGTATCACCCCCGTGCCTGTTCCCCTGATGTTTCTAATTTGTTTTACCTCTTCCCCTCATCCACGTCTCAGCAGGCTGCACTCCCTACCCTTGCACGTACATCCCCTCATCCCGACATCCTTTCCTCTTCACTTCCTTCGGCTGCTACAAACACAGCCATTCTTCCCAAACAGGCGGCTCATTCCTGCTCGTGCAGCTACTGCCACTGGTGTTGCCGTCCATCCAGCTAGTGCTAGCCACGGCGCGTGCCCCATGGACCAACCCAATTTCTTCCTTTTCTTTCCCTGCCATCTGACCCTTCCCCATCCCCCATCCCTTCCCCCGTTCCCCACGTGTTTTCTGTTTCCACAGCTAATCCAGGCTCCCTCATACCGCCCACCTTATCTTTCACGCTAGCATCCGCTAAACCCTCTTTTTTTTTTTTTACTCTCCCTCAGCCAGGCGCCCTCACCGGTCTCTCCTTCACTCAGGCAGTTTATTCTATCAGGTGCTTAATTGACGTTGCTCTCCTTCCTGCCTCCACGTCCTGCGCTGGGCTGAGGGAGCTCTCCTCACCGCTTGGTTCTGGCCAGCCCATATAGCTTCTTCTCGCTCCAGAGAATTACAGCCGTCGAGGTTGCATCGTTTTTCCCTCTGTTGTGACACAGTTCGGTTTTCCTCCATAGCAGGATGGACAACTATCTTCTCACCTCGGATTCGGCTTGCGGTCCGGCGGCACCGGGTTCACATACCACGCCCATCTTGCTTCCCAGGCTGCATGCCGTTTCCACTTCCAGCTTTCAAACCTTAGGAGTTTCGTGCTATTCTATACCTTTTCGTTGTCTTCAAACAGCTACCACGTTAAACCAGTTGCTCGATCCAGCACATCGAATGGAGCAATGCAAACCGCAACATGAACATATCACACTTGACCTGACCACACCGGCACGATGCAGACACCAGGGGGACAATCGGGGCACCTTGGGGCTCCCAGGGTCGTAGTACCCACTCCGGACCCCACATACAGGAATTCTCCATGCGTCCTCCACCTCTGTCCTGCCAGTACCTCTGCTGCCCCCTCTCACATGAGGGCCCTGCATAGTCAACACCAGAACCTGCCACGACCCCACCCGGCACGGTCACGATCACACAGATATCCCAGAACACATCTATCGATGCCTTAAATGCGCTGAAGCCAGTTCAGCCGCAGTCCGTTTACCTCCACTCCTGGTTCCAGCCAGACATCGAGGCTATCCCAGATCAGAATCAGAAGGAGCTTTGCCTAGTAGTGTTACATGTACAAGGATCTCTTGCCGATAAGGTGCTAGGCGTAGGCAACATTACAGCTGACACAATATCTGTAGAGAGATACATGCAGAACGAACACCCCCCCCCTTTTCCAACCCACCGCACCAGCCATCAGCATGAGCACCAGGACTCACCACGGCACAGACTCATTTCTCTTCCCCCCTGGCACCACCATTCCAAGCACCGATAGCCCATCCTCAGTCCCATATTACAAGAACCGTGACACCAACCTCAGCCTTCTTGCCGACCATGCTCGTTTGGCCAGTCCGTCGTTACCAGCATTCCCTGGCGTAGCCTACACACCCCGATTCCTTCTTGATCATTCCCAAAACGATCTACATTACTCAGTCTTCAAACATTTCTCTCCATACAACCACCTTTCAATAACAGAAAGCTTCCAAAACATTGGAACATTGTGGGGGAAAAAAATCAATAATCCCTACGACCAAAAACACTCCCACGCTTACAGACTACAGCTTGAGAACAGATCATCCTACAGGGATCCAAGTGGGCTCTTTTTCTTCGCATCGAAGAAACAATCGATCGTTATCCCGCATGTCTGCGAAGCTCACAGGTTGCCAGCATAGGCCGATAAAGCTACTTCTGCCAAAGCAAACTCTTCTCTACTTCAATCCGACCACAGAAACAACTTTTCAGCTAAGCTCCCATCACTGAGATGGGGGCCCGCCAGATGGTCCCTGTTGACACAAGGTTCACCGTTTTAGACTGAAACAGCCAGAACAGCAAAATCGTACCAAGAGGCTAATCAACTCCCTTTCAAGCCTCCTTCCCAAGCTCCATTTCTCCGTACATCCCTACCCATCTCCCCTGTCGCACTGCTACACCGAGCAGCATTTCTCTCTCAATCAGACACCTAAACTCCCCCATCCGCATCATCCCACAAGGCGATCCATTCTTTCCCACTTACCGCTACTATCCGCCGCAGCACAGTCCGTCAACGATCACACGATACCCAACGGCACTGGTTAAACAAGCGATCGCAACACGACTCCCTCTCTCTCGGAAGGCATCCCTTTCTTACAAAACCACTTAGCCCGACCCTGAGACATCACTCTACACAGAGGAAGAACCCTCACCGCCGCTGCGATGCGATGCTCTCATCCAAGCAGCCACCAGAACAGTCATCACTCTCCTCCTTCCGCCACCCCTTCGAACCGCTGCCTTTTTGGGGGGCACACTACATTACAGACCGCCCTGGAACGCTCACTTTCACCACCAAATCAGGCAGAGCCATCTCTCACTCCTGGTCGCCATCTCTGGCTATCCTATTATTCAAGATTCTTCGGACCTGTACCCCTGATTACTCATTCCGTATGAGGCACGAGACCACACGGCCGAATTCGCAACAACCATACAGACTGTCTTCGAACCAATTTCCGTTCAATCCGTCATTCCTTTGGGGTTCATAAGACCAAGCTGCTTATGAAGACGAGCCCCACCCTGAGTCTCGACCCTCGGGTTCCTAGCCGCTCGGCCACCGAACCACAAGCAACCAGCTCGACCCCTTCATCCCTCTTCTCTCGACCCCTTCATCCCTCTTCTCTCGACCCCTTCATCCCTCTTCCCTCGACCCTTCATCCCTCTTCCCTCGACCCTTTTCATCCCTCTTCCCTCGACCCTTTCATCCCTCTTCCCTCGACCCCTTTTCATCCCTCTTCCCTCGACCCCTTTTCATCCCTCTTCCCTCGACCCCTTTTCATCCCTCTTCCCTCGACCCCTTTTCATCCCTCTTCCCTCGACCCCTTTTCATCCCTCTTCTCTCGACCCCTTCTCATCCCTCTCCCCTCGACCCCTTCTCATCCCTCTCTCCTATCACTTAGTCATCTCTAACTTGGCGCGGTCCTGTTAGTGAATTGTTATTAAAAACATGGAAAAGGTAACAAAAAAGCCATGTAAAAAGTAATTATATTTAACTAAAAAGTGAATGTTCCTCCCAGAAGCTGTGTATGAAGCAAAATACTGTTTTCTTGGATGGGGCACTTAATAAGTGGGGGGTATGGGGGTCCTCCCCCAGAAGATTTTGAGCATTAAAGACTTAATTTCCTGCATTCTGGTGAAGATTTCCCCCCTAAAGGCAGAAGCCTTTTCTGCACCAATTTAGGGTGGAAATGTCAAAAAAATTAGGTGACTATTCAAAATATATAATTATAATAGAATACAATGTAGTGAGCCACTCGGGCATTTTTCTTGCATTTAAATATTTTTCTCCTGTAGATCAACTTATTTAATATCATCCCTGCTGAGTCAACACATATAATTAAGTCTTACCTCCTCTTTTGTGGGGAAGTAACCTATTTAAATGTGTTTATGGCCCCTTTTCATCTCAGTGATAAATGAATCCGTTGTAATTCAGTTACTGACCGGACCTTAGCTCCTGTCAGTGTTTCCTACTGAATGACAGTGTAACTGTGCTGCAGCTGTACAGCATGCTAACCTCGAAAACCCAGCTGTATTTTAACATTAACTTTGCTCTTCTTATTAGCTAGGCCCCTTACATGTTTTAATAACAACTTCTATTAGCTGAGTCTCCGACATTGGCTGCGTTGTGCACCTGTGTTCCTGAGGGAGAGAGAGAGAGAGAGAGAGAGAGAGAGGGAGGGACGAGCGAGAGGCTGTGCTCCGCGAATGCGCGCTGCCTGCAGCTGTGCAGTCAAATACAATTTTAAATAGGCCTAGTAAATAAAATAAAAATAAAAAATCAATATGTTGCGGTCAGCGTTGATATTGTGGTGGGCCGCCACAAACAAATGAACGTATGGGAAATACTTTAACTTATCTGCTCATGTTCAAAACTTTCTGCACATTCAGAATCTCTCCCACAGATGTGTTCTCTGACATGTAAAGAAAAAAAGACGTTATAGGAGACTAACGTCATTTAAAGCCTATTTAAAGAGAACTCATAATATTTTACTACATGCCCTGTACTGCATTATGTTACTGATTCGCTGTAGCCTAAGTAGCCTATGCCCTCGCCCTGTGACAGACAAAACTGAATGAAAACGAAACTAACCGACAACACCTGTGATCACACAGAAAGCTCAGGAATAATTCCACACACACCTTAACTTCACACACACACCTTAACTTCAGCATCTCTGATAAAGTGCTAACAGTCCCCAACAGAGCGAGACAGGGCTTCAGTTTTTAACCTTACATTTTTATAGCCGAATTAAACAACTTAGCAGTTTGTACTGCTTTGGTACAAACTGTCTGCAACTCACAGCGCGAGGAGGGTCGACGTTATTCGCTGGTGTCGCAGCGAAGTTGCTTTCGGGGTGAGTCCGACAGAAGAATATCCCTCTTGTAAATGTGTAACAACTGCGATAACAAGACGTTCGCGGTGTTTTCCTCAGAGAAATAAACACTTTTCCACCTAGAAGAGAGCGTAAGTTTTCTAGAGTTTACACAGTAAACGCCAATGTGGGTAAAATTTTAGAGATGATACTCTGACTTCCCGTTCCCCTGAAGGCAGCCACGAAGCTGCACCACAAGTTGCTGATGGAGAAAAAATACACAGTCTTGTCCAGTCGCAGTGGACTAAACTGGCAGGTTTTAATGTTGCCGACCACAATTTTTTGCAAGTAATTCAAAGTTTAAACTCGTATTGTTGTGAATCTTAATGGTAAACTCACCTTAGAATTTCCATCCAACAAACGCCCCCCAAAAGCAGCTCAGCGCCCCCCTTTTTAAAATTTTGCTTCCAGCGCCCCCTATCGTCCTTCGAACGCCCCTTGGGGGGCGGTACCGCCCCCGTTGAGAAACACTGCTCTATAAGAAGAACTTTCCTCCTTCATGATTTGCTGTCTGTTCTTGAACCAGACGTAGGAAAGATGATCAGCTGGACTGCAGCTGCTGTGACACTTCAGCTCTGCATAGATATCAGACTGATTGACTGTTGATCTGTACACCTGTACCTGCAGAGCTGGATATGTGAGGAAGAACCCACATTAATACCCCAGGGATAATTTACTGCTTATTAGAGGTTTATAAATTATCCCTGTATGACTCAGTTACAAGCCACCTGTTTATCCTCCTCCACCATGGCACTTGATATGTAAGTGGTTGAACAGTTAATAGAAAGCCTGGCAACCCCAAACATTTTGTATTAATGGTCAATCACTAATCTAAAAAACATTGGTAAAGGATTTTTGAATCATTAATAAATCCATTAGTTACAGCCTATAAACGCATGTAAGGGTGCCTTATTAACAAGTGGTAAAACAAGTTTGTATTAAAGTGGTGGTATTATGCTTTTTGGCATTTCCATTGCTCCAGTTGCCATGTTGCCAAGCTGGTCAGCAACATGTAGCCTAAGCTGAATCAAAGCAGTTTACTGTCTTCTCATTGGCCTGCCCTCCCTCCCCTGCGCCTGATTGGCTAATAGTCCTTAATTAGGAACTGCACATGTGCAACTCCCAACAAAGATCATTTAGAGGCAAGATTTATCACTCAATAGCTAAAATGACGCTTTCAATTGGGTGAAAAAAGGAGTTGCACCAATGTGCAGTATGAAATAAAAGTTTTTTGGAAAATTAAATCATGTAAACCTGTTCTGGTACAAACCCTAAATAAGATTTTGACATTGAAAATGAGCATAATACCACCTCTTTACACTGTGTTGCTATGAATATCAGTTTGTGTTCATCAGTACCTGTGACAGTCAGAGTTGTACCAGGTAAACTACTCCTCCATTCAAAGCTTCCTGCTGTGAATTTGAAGTGATACTCAGCTGAGTCGCTCTCTCTCAGGTCGGTTTCAGACCAAATGCAAATTTTGGCCTCATGTCAGTGATTCTCAGAGTGGAGCGTCCTCTCTCTGTTTCAAGGACCTGAACACGACCTGCATACTGGGAGTCTTTACTAAGGTCCTCAGGCTGTGAGGGATTCTGCCACTGAGGACTACGTTCAGGACTGAACCAGAATTTAGATGTGATAGTGTCATAATTGTTGTAAATACAAGAAATGTCCACTGATGAGCCTTTGACAGCACAAATGCTTCTGTCAGTGAAAGTCACTCTGTTACAGGTTTGACCGTGAACACCTGGAGAACACAACATTTTAAGCTTTTTATTGCATCTTTGTTTTAGCTTGTGTTGGCAAAGGGGCATCAATTTAAGGCACATTTATAATATCAAACAAATATTTATGTATTTTAAAGAAAAGATGGTAATTAGAACAACAAAGTTTTTTTGACATCTCCTTGTCTACTAACCTCTAAAATGTGTTTAGCTAAATGTGACACCTACAAATTGTCACAATTGTTAAGTTATTTTGTGTAGGCCTAATAGCCTGTTGAAAAAAGGCACAATTTGAATGTGTCTTTGTGAGGGATTTGATTTTCTGACTTGTTATTTCAAGTTTGGTGATGTATAGTTAATAGTCGTTCATTTGTCAGTCATGTTACCGCGATATTACTGATATAGTTGTAATGTGTCTGTAAGGTTAAAGAGACAGATGTATTTTGTAGGATGTAGGCCGCTGTATTGTTTTAATATTTTATATTTGAGAATGTAGTGAAAGTGTGAAACAAGTAAGCTTAACAGTATTAAATCCATTGGATGTAGATGGAGCTGGTAAATAGCAGTAATGCCGGTTTCAGACCAAATGCAAATTTTGGCCTCATGTCAGTGATTCTCAGAGTGGAGCGTCCTCTCTTTGTTTCAAGGAACTGAAAACGACCTGCATACTGGGAGTCTTTACTAAAGTCCTCAGGACGTGTAAGAGACAACCAATGATGATTATGTTCAGGACTGAACCATAATTTAGATGTTATACAGTATACATGTATGTGTAATAACTGTTGCAAGTACAAGAAATGTCCACTGATGAGCCTTTGAAGGCACAGATGCTGCTGTCAGTGTAAGTCACTCTGTTGCAGGTTTGACCATGGACACCTGAAAGAGAAAATCTTACTTAAAACAGAACTGTTAGAACTACATCTTTCACAGCAGTAATCCAGAGCAGGTTGGAAGAGTTACTGACAGGAGTAGTGATCCTGTAGAGCTCAACGGCAAAAAGATTGTTTAAACATAGAAAGGGGAGGTGGGGTTATTCATATTTAAAGTGCTCTTCAGTCATTGGACTCTACAGTAGGTTAAATGTGCCACCAGATGGCACAAATAGACTGTTTACACAGATAAGAGAGAAATGTACCTTATAGGATGTAAAATATGGATTTTGACTACAATCTAGTGGCAACAGTTTGAAATTACATCTAGATCACCTAATGTGCGTTCCTCTATCAACCTAATGTGTCTTTAAATAGCAACTTTTATACTACAAATACAATTAAATGAATAATGACAAGCTTACCCTCTGTTAGGCATCTGATACAGAAGAATTTTGAAAGAATGTTTGCTGGGTCTAAATTAATATTTAATTAAGGTTAAAATTTATCCTGCAGAGTTTTTGACCACTAGTAGTATTATGGTGACATGTTTTACAAGTGGATTCTAGTTTTGTATAACAGGTATAATGTTTATCATAGTCACCATGTTACTGGTGTTAGTTTCTAACATTTCTTAATCAGCACTAAAAAAGAAAGTATGGCTGAGGCTGCTGGGAATGTTATTAGTTTTTCAGGTAAATAAAGCAAACACATTTCATAGCAATCCGTCAAATAATAGATTAGACACACAAAGTCAGGGAATTCCCAAAGCTATTAGGATTTATCATTGGCACACCATGAATATTTGTACCGACTGTATACATGGATGTAATGCATGGAAAAATAGGCATTAAGACTAAAACAGTGGAATTAATTTGTAACTGATCCATGGATATCTTGTATCTGCGAGTGTAACGTTGGTGTTTGTGGAAAAGGGAAGCAAACAACAGCCCAGATGGAGAATACATACATTACATACATTGAATGTATGTTGGAGCCATAATAGGATTATTCTGATTAAGTCAATAATTTATAGCAAAACAAGACGATTTGAATTTATATTATTCTTTCTGTTGAGATTTTGATATCAAGAAATATAGACTATGGATTTTAATTTAGGAAACTTAGGAAATAACTATTAACTAATGTTGATAAAAATTATTACCTTGACTCCTCCTCACCAGGTCATTTTACAGGTATAATGAGGGGCTGTGTGACAGAAGAAGAAGAAGAAGAAGAAGAAGAAGATAGAAGATACTTTTATTGTCACATACACATACATGTTGCGAAATTCGTTCTCTGCACTTTAACCCAAAAAAGCACATTCCACAAATTATATTTACAAGTTAATGCATTAAGTCATAAAATTCTTTAAAGCTGATCCATGCAGAGTAAAAAACTAAGCTGAACACTGGTTACATTCACTCATTTGCTGTAATAATTAACTAAACAACTTAATATGTCAGAGGTCACACACCTCTGATGGCGGTGATGCTCGCTGGAGAACAGCGGAGCTGCTCTCTCGTGGGGAATGTGTTTTGTGTTAAGTTCTGAGGAAGCACTGAATATTTAGCAGTTGGCTATCTCTGCCATTGTCATGTTGCAACTGTGTCTTGCTCAGGGACACACTGATGGGATGGGTCACAGCTGGAATCTATTTATATCTATACCCTCTGCTACTGGTGTACATTAGTTACCTGATTAAATACAAAGCTTATACAGAACCATAGAAATATCATAATGCCACATCTGTTGTGTTCATTAGGTTATGTTGATGGTGCTGTACAATACAGCTGGATCCTCTCCAGTTTCCTGACCTCTGAATCTGAGAAAAAAGAAGACGATATTGTTTGAATTGAAATAAATACCATCATTTCCCAACAGTGATAACACAATATTAACAAATGTAAAAATAGAGCGGGAAAATGCAAAAGAAACATGTCATTTTAATCTTGTAGTGAGGATAATGTGAGAAGAGCTGCTCACCTCGGGGCAGTATTACTCTTAAATGTGACAACAGTGTACTCAATGACTTCTTGTTGCTCCATGTGTCTGAGGGAACGAGCTGGTCTGATGTTGGAGGAATCTGCCTGGTTGTTACAGAAATGGATGCTGGCAAACTGAAGGTTATCCTGCTCCTCTGGCTGATCAGGTAGAAACTGCACAGACACATTAACATTCAGCTACATACATTACATGAGTAAGTTTTTCTCATGATGATGGCAACCAGGACAGAAAAGACTGAAGCAACTGCAGCTGTGGTAATGATGGAACAAATATCCCTGCTTCACCGTGCATCACAGTAAAGAGCTAAGTAAAGGAATTTACAAGGAGATAAAGTTGGAAAGCTTCTGGATCTACTAGGAATTTAGTTACATTCAAGAAAAGAGGAGAACACAGAGAGCGTTTTACAAATTCATTTCTGTGAAGAAGGATGTCAAAACAGCAACATGAAGTCCTTCTCAGTCAGATTAATTTTCCACCTAAAGAGTGAGTGACTTTTGTTCTTGAATAAGATCTGTGACTATTCTCACCTGTTCCCTGTTGTCTGGTCTCTCTTCAGGCTCAGACGATTCCTTGGAAGCCCTCTTTTTCCTGATTAGGAGAAAATAAGTAGAAAAGTGATTGAATGTTTTAGATTGGACAAACTGACCTTCAGTGATTTAACATTCAATGATTCAGTGAAACAGAGCTGCTCACCTGATCCACAGGAAGAGACAGAGGAATATGATAACCAGGAGAACAACTGTGATTGTTGTAGCAACTGTTAATTTCCCTGATCCTGAGAAACAAGGATCAAGAAAACACAGACAGTAAATTAGTATGTTTCAGCATGTTTGGTCCCATAGAGTAACACTGCTTTCCAAACAACGGAGTTAACCAAATTATTACCAATGTAAAGAAACTGATTTGGAGCATTACAAAGAAGAAACTAAAAGCCAAAGTAGATCAGAATGTTATCTGATCCTAAAAAGAGATTATTGTCTCTACTGTCAGAGATAGAAAGCAGAGACGGATCTGAACCAAGTACAGTGCTTTTGTGTTTACTGTGTTGATGCAAAAACACAAAAAGAGTTTGAAGAGTTTTGCAAGAATTGTTTGCTTTTGTAAGGGATGTATAATGTTTTCTTTTATTGGTGTAAAGTTTTGTGATTAGTGTGTAGAGTTTTGCAAAAATAGTTACTAGTTTCAAAAAATGCGCCTAATGAATTAGAAAACACTGTAATGTCCTCAGGTGAGGTCCCCAGTTTCCTGCCCTCACTGAAAACATACAAGCTGATACATTTCAGAGTGCGTGCAGCTAAATGCAAAAACCTACCTGCCACAACAATCAGATGTAAGGTGGAGTTATGACGTCCTCTTCTGTTCTGGGCTTCACAGTAATAATTCCCACTGTGTTCAGGTCTGAAGTCAGTGATGGTGAAGTTCTGTCCTGATGCTTTTGGTGAGTCTTCATTCTCCTTGTACCAGGTATAATTAGCTGCTGGGTTAGCATCACTGCTGCAGGTCAGAGTCACTGAACTGCCCTCCACTATCTCAGCAGAGGGACTCACTGACACAGAGGGAAGCTTAGGAGCATCTGGAAAAGAAATAAATTAACAAAAATGAGGATACATTTCTTTGGTGCTACATGTTGTATTGAAATGAGTAACAGTTATGTGTTTGTATGCTATTTTTATTTTATATTTTACCCTTTAAAAATTATTATTTTTTTTATTATTATTGTTTTTTTTTTCCAATTTCATTATGTTGCTATTATGTTTTATTTAAAGCACTTTGAATTGCCTTGTTGTTTAAATGTGCTTTAAAAATAAACTTGCCTTATGTGTGTGGAAGCATCTGAAACTTTGGAGGTGGTTTTGTGACTGGCAGCAGACAGACCTGTGTGTTCGGACCACTTGGCTAAGCTAAAAGTGAATCCAGCATTTTGGGCAGCTTGATTACATACGTAAGTGAATGCAAAAATGCAAATTGATGCAAATTTGTTCCGGGTGATGCGGAAGATACCTTTGTTGCTGGCTTAAGCAAGTTCAAAATTTTCAACTTAAGTGCGAAATTCGCTTCACACTATGATGCGAAAGCCCATCAGCGGTGAGATTGTCCGGCGATTGTCTGTCTGATGGAGATCTGCTAAAGAACGGGGAAGTGTACGGGGAGCAGTGCTGCAGTTTTCGGACCAATAAACGCCTGTAGTCTGACTGGATTATGCTCTGACAACTACGCTTTTTAACCATGGGAGAAGCTCAGAGTTAACTGCTTTTATCAAATAAGCCTTTTAACTAGTGATGGGCCGTTATCGGCGTTAACGTGCTGCGTGAGACTCTTATCGGGTGATAAAAAAAAATATCGCCGTTGATATATTCTCAAAGTTGGGAGCTGGGTTTATACTACGCAAGCTATGATGACTTTCACCTTGATATTTTAGCGCAGATGTATACCTAGCCGAATTGCACTGTAGGGGGCAAGAACGAGTCTTCAAACCTGTGCGTCTGCCTACTGTAAAATTACCACATCAAACGTGACGTGCTAACTTGGATGCAGCTGTTGCTGCGTTCCATTTACCTCGGAGGTCGGAGCTGGGAATGACGTCACTCCCGAGTTGACGGCGTTCCGGTTACAACCTCGCTCGGCCAGCCGTTTGTTCACAACTAGCCAGGTTAGTTATTGATACGCGGTTGATTAAAAACGCATTACAGCGGTATTTTCGCGACACTAACTGTAGCAACACGTCCACAGACAGCTGTTGGACAGCACTTTGTGCACGAACATTTCTGAAGCTGCCCGGTTTGCTTCTGGAAAAATTTACTTTTAAGAAGCTTCCCAATGGAAAATTCGACAAGTCTAAAGTTGTTTGCACCTTGTGCAATGCGGAATTAGTTTACTGTAGGTTTCTGTAGAGTTCTTCCAGTCTCAAGTACCATCTAAACGCAAAGCACATCACACGCTACACACAAGTAGCCTTGCTACATCTTATTGATTTATTTTCATCACTTATCATAGTAGAACAGCTTTCTCAAGCAGTTTGTGATGCATTTTGGAAACAGGAGATGAGCCCCTGGTCTAATGCACCACCTGGCTTGAAACCCGTTTGCACATATTCTGAATGCCTTCGGCAGAATTCAAATGAGCCATTTTAACCTAGATTAATTTCAAGATCACAGTGAGATCAATCTAGATTAAAAAAATTAATCTATGCCCACGTCTACTTTTAACTTAAAGTTTTTGGGATTACAACGTTGATTCATCTTCACTGGAGGTTTTCGGAAGCTAGCTTCAGTTAATTAGCTAGTTCAGAAAATATGTGCCTGTAACGTTATTTCACGTATCGGTGTACTTTACTGTGAACAAGTTAGCAAAGCATAGCCAACTCCATTCAGAAAACAAACATTTTTTAAAAAGCATAAATTCATATGTCTAACAAATCGGCATCATATTGTCGTTATTATGGCACCAGTTTGATTCGTTTATTGCAATTTAATCACAGCAAAATGTTTACTTTGCGTCCATTTAGCTATAGTATTTGAGGGTTGTGTTTATTCGCTTATCGCGTTGTGTGTGAACACTAAGAGCCACCAAAGCCTTTTTCCAATTCATTGCATTGGGAGTGCCGCGTTTTTCCAAGCTGCTAAAAACGCCAGGAGTGTGACGAGGCGCTGAGGGTCTTTTCCTCGCCGGGAGCTGTGCACTGAGCGTTTTTTTCCAGTCGCCGAGAGTTCAAAAATGTTCAACTTTGGAGAAAACACCGTCACTGTCACTTTTTACTCAGCTGTCCAATCACAGTAGAGGAAGGGTGGAACAAATACTACACCGTAGCAACGGTTACTATCCTGAATTGGGCTTCCTTGAACCTCAGCTCTTGGACCAAACGATGGTACTCGCCGAGATGTTTCCTCAGCCACAAAATCACATGAACCCACAACCCCATGCGCACACAGCGTTTGCAGCCCAATTCATGCGTCCTGTAAATTGAGACGAACATACTTGACAGTTCAGCACGCTACTGTTGCCACACCTGTTGCCACTCACTTGAACTGCTGGCTAGGTTGTTGTCAACTTTTTCATTGTTGTCATGACAGCGCACGCACGCGCTTACCAAACACACTGGGAAGGAACTTTTAGATGCGCGCTTTCCAAATCGAAAAAAATGGAGAAAGAGACTGAGTCTGAGGCAATACCATCATCAATTATAAAGAGAAGGGGTGGGTACAAGAAAGACTGGGAAAATTAATATTTGTGGCTGATAGGTGTTGAGGGGGATACCGAGAGGGCTTTTTGTGACCTTTGCAAAACGTCCTTCTCAATCGGACATGGAGGGGAATACGATGTCAAACGACACAGACTCATGGAGACTCACAAAAAACGTGTCCAACAGAAAGAGACATCCAAAGCTATGGATGCTTTCCTCCGACCTAAAAACGACTTTCTAACTGACAAAGTGACTGCTGCAGAGGTGACGAGTGTGTATCACACTGTCCAACACGCTACATCATATCGAGCTGGAGATTGTGACACAAAGCTAGCCCCAACGATTTATCCGGACTTGGACATTGCCAAGAGGATGGCCTGTGGTCGGACGAAGGCAGAATTGCCATTGTCACGGATGTGCTTGCCCCTGCCTCCGTCGAAGATTGCCTGAAAGTCCTAATTAGCAACGAGAGGCAACAACCAAAGGTAAAGTTGTGTTGTTGTGTGTGCATTGTTGTGTGTTATTTGTCTAAATATCGACATCGAAAATGTCGTCAACAAGACCTTTAACCTCTTCTCTTTATCTGCCAAACACATTTGAGGAACTTCAGTGAATTCGCACCTTTGTGGAGATACAGTACCAGTCCCTGCTTAGACATGTGCCCACAAGATGGCTGAGCTTGTGGTCTGCAGTGAAGAGTGCCCAAAGTCACTATGGCGGCTGTTCAAGGATGACCAGGATGGTGAGGGCAACACCCTTGATCTACAGGTAATGTAGATCAGGTAATGTAGATCAAGAGGGTTGCAACTTTTTTTCTTCATCTAAATATTATTACATGAAACAGGGATTAGAGAAATGTTCATCCTAAAAACCAAGCTACAGCAACGACAGAATGATGGTTTCTTTGGGGCCCAGACGGGTGTACTCCTCCAGCAGTTTCCAGACAGACAGGCAGCTGTGCTCAGAGAGGACATGTGTAACTTCTACCCGTCCTCTCTCACCTACCTGGAGCAGCGCCATGACTTCTCAGGCTCCAACTACCAGAAGAAAGTGGCTGGCCTAGCACTAAAGAAGAGCCCATTCAACTTCCCTCATCTCTGTGAAGCTGTAGAGGTCTTGAAGCTAAGCAAGAAGTTGGACATGGATGCTCTAAATGATGAGTATTGTGTCATTCTGCCACACCAACAGGCCATCGTGCAGTCTGGAGCGCCAGTCGTGGAGAAGTGGCCACCTTACTCAAGCACACACACCAAACATGACAGCATTAGCTTCTTTCCTCTTGAGTGTACCAATCACCAATGCTTCAGTGGAGAGGGTCTCTTTTCACTGATGACAGGATGCTGGACGGAACAGATGTTCGGTAAACCTCATCAAGTCAGAAATCCAGGTGAAGAGCAACTTCACATTCAGTTGCAAGGACTTCTACACTTATGTAGTGAAAGAGAAGGTTCTCCTCAATGCTGTACGCTCCAACAAGAAATACAAGTTCAAGAAGAAACCTGAAGGTAAGAAACCTAGTTATGTAAGACCCCATTTGTCTAAGATGAAGCTTGATTGATTTTGAACATTGGTGGACTGTCTAAGGAGTGCAAATGTGTCACTTTTAGGAAACAGTAGCCTTTTAGGTCAAAATATGTTTTGAAAATATGATTGTATCTTGGCACCTTTTGTATTGTTGTCACCTTGTGATGGTGATGGGTTTGCGCTCCTCTGTCTTTACTGGAAAACCATTTGGAAGCTTATCATAAAAATGAATGTTGCTTTAATTCTGTCTCTTATCTTTCTTCCTTATTTGATTCAGATGCTGGTGAAAAGGTTTGAGTCCTAAAAGGTGCCCCCAAAGTCCTAAAAGTGTCCCCAGAACACTGAACAGTTTTTTCCCCTGAGCCTTTACTAAAGTGCAAGTTCGTTCCGTGAACCTCTGGAGTTGTGAGGGTTTTTTTTTTAACTGTTCCTGTGGTGTTGAGCAACTACAATTCCTGTTAATTCTACAATTTTATATTATAATTTATTTAAAGTGAATAAATTGTAATGAAAAATAAATAAAATTAAATAGCTAAAGTAAATCGTAAGTGGAAGCGCATCTGTCAATTCAATGAATGTTCAAAATATTTTGAATCTTTATTTAGAAAAAAATACACATTGGTTGGACTTTTCATGAACATACATCAGCAATTACAGATTTTTAGGGGATAGGGCATTATTAATATACCATGTAAGGTGCTATGTGCTAGAAATGGGTAAACCACTATCAGTGAGTCTGCCCGTGGGGTGGGGGCACCGCCGTGCCAGGCAGTGTCCCACATTCTCCCTCAGAAACATACCCCTTTTGTCCCCCTTTGGGCTTATTAGCAGGTGGTCACCCTAACCCACATACGGTGAGTCCTTCCTCTCTCTCTACCTGCTTCAGTCTTCTCTTCATACAGAGCAAGGGCCAGACCAGGACTCTACTCTGTGTTGACATTTTTACATCCAGTAAAGTTATGTTGAACTTGCAACAAATGTTTCATAGCAACCAAAGCAGCCCGCTAGCGCTCAACTGTTGGGCGTTTTCAGAAGAGCAGCTGGCGTTTTCAGCTGCCAAAAAACGCTTTGGTGGACACGGGCCCTAAGGAGGCCAGAAAATGTTGAAATGTGCTGTAAATATTGGAATTGTGTCCCTGACTGACTGTCTATGAGCAAAGTTGGATCTATATATTGATATTATATTCCTTGTTAGCACAAGTGAAGAAATATAAATACATCATATTCCCTTGATGTTTTGACAAATATTTTATTGTCAAAATTGCTATTTCAGAAAACATAAAATTGTATTTTTCTGCAGATGACAGATATTTCTGTGATATGAAATTTAACTGTGTGGGGGTTTAAAAAAAGTTAGCCCTTCCTACAATCCAAAAAATTTTGCCACCTAACAAAATCCAGGCAGCAATTTTGTTTCTAGCAAAATTGAGGTTTGAATCCCCTGAACATCCATTCAGATTTGGGATTCCCAAATATGTGACTGGATAATTAAGCTTTAAAAAGTTGTCATTAGTTGAATGATGATTGTGTTTTACTCACATTTCACTTTAATAAAGACTGATTCAGAGGTCTTCCTCCCCATCTGGTTCTCAGCTGCACAGTAATACTCTCCAGAGTCAGAGGACTGGATGGAACCAAAGAAAAGCTGTGGTTCTTTACTGAGGATGAAGGTTTGGATTTCCATTCTCCTTGTACCAGGTATAATTAGCTGCTGGGTTAGCATCACTGCTGCAGGTCAGAGTCACTGAACTGCCCTCCACTATCTCAGCAGAGGGACTCACTGACACAGAGGGAAGCTTTGGAGCATCTGGAAAAGATAAATGAACAAAAGTTTGGACAGATTTCTTTGTGTTGTGTTGAAATGAGTAGTAGTTTGTGTTTGGGACTACTTGAGTTATACTAAATCTAAGAGACTGAGAGACAACAAGACACAAACTTGCTGAAATGTGTTCTAAATACCGGAATGATGGCCCTGTATCAATAAGCAGAGTTGGTCCTTCCTACAATCCAAATGTTGCCACCAAAATCCTGGGACAAGTTTTGTTTATAATGTATTTAGCAAACCAAATTATTAAACATTAACTTTTTTCCCCTCACCAGCCACTGTAACCAAAGGATTTATAGCCAAAATGTGTGGCAGCATCTGAAACTTCAGAGGTGGTTTTCTGGTAGGGCTGCACAATATAGAAAGAAAGTAAAGCAATTATTGTGGACAATATTGCGATTTCAATATAATGGTAACAAATGGTTCAATGAACTGATCATCAAGGAAAATGGGCAAAATACTGAAATTCTGAAATGTGTATTTATAAACACAAGAAGACAAAGTTAAATTAGCATAAGTAGAGATTCTAAAAATTGTACAATACTGTTTTTAAAATAACTTATTTTCACCAAAATATTGTTTTTTAAGGATAAACATTTTTGCAAACTTTCTTTACTCAACAGTGCTAAGTAAACTAAGTGATGGGCCTAACACCTGTAAACACAAATATAATAGTGATCTTTCCAGGGACGGATTCACGATACACCAGCACCACCCACGGCTCACTTTATGTAAACAAGGTTACTGAACAATATTTATAACAATAACTTTAGCAAACAGAACAAAGGGAGCGTGTTGCTGAGGCGGCTAGAGGCGACACATATCGGCTCAGTGGCATCCTGGCTCTGGCTAAATCTGCATCTGTCCACTGCAGATGCTCTATCCACAACCTGTATGAATAACTTGTATAAATTACGGTATTAAGTAAAATATAACAATAAATAAAAAGAATAATGTGAATTTAATAGTGACCTGATAGTATAATACATTAAAGATATAATATTACTATATTTATTTTAATTTCCTTTAATAGTATACTTCATAGTTTACGTAATTAATTTCAGTTACAGCAGTTTCTTGTTTGTGGGTCGTTTTCATTTATTAAGCTGCTGTGAACCACAGCCGCAGACTGTGAAGGTGAAGCAGGCAGAGCTGAAGAAAGTGCATGATCAGCAAAAAATTTGACTGGAAAATTGAGCTTTAAAAAGTTATAAGTTAAATTGTGTGTTTAAATTAGCTGTGTTTTACTCACATTTCACTTTAATAAAGACTGATTCAGATGTGTTCTTCCCCATCTGGTTCTCAGCTGCACAGTAATACTCTCCAGAGTCAGAGGACTGGATGGAGTCTAAGACAAGCTGTGGTTTTTTATTGCGTAGATATCCATTCTCCTTGTACCAGGTATAAGTAGCTGCTGGGTTAGCATCACTGCTGCAGGTCAGAGTCACTGAACTGCCCTCCACTATCTCAGCAGAGGGACTCACTGACACAGAGGGAAGCTTTGGAGCATCTGGGGGAGAAAACATGAACATATATGACATTTAATTTCAAGATGAGGTTGAGTTTGCACAGTGGAGCATATTTTAAATGGACAATATTTAATCCAAACACAAAGTGGAGGAGCAGCTTGATTTCCTCCTGTATCAGAAACTACATGTGTTCCTGTTACCATGGATACAAGTTGGACACTTTGATACTGAAGCAGTGAACTAAAGACTCACTGAAGGAGAGTGGTAATCTATAAATTTCTTTCTTTAATTTGTTAGACAGCAGCAACTGGAGTGTGTGTTCAATGGGCATTCACATAAGGCACGTGTTAGAAATACCAAACTAGAAGGAAACAGAAAACCTAAAGCACAAAATCATCATAGATATAAAGACTGAAAATGACTGAAAACAGTCCAGCAGTGCTGAAGACAGGAGACCAAGCAAATGATCCCGGTTCAGTGTCTTTGGACACCACCATGTCTACTGATGACCTCTAGTGGCTAAATAAGCTAAATGAGTGCATTAAACAATGAAAATGTGTGTCAGACATGATTTTCCCACATGTGACATTTTCTGACATCACTTCCACAACGAAACTTGATTGGACAGATCTTGTAACTCTGATCACTTTTAATTCTTCATAACTTGGCAAATATCTGACTTCATTCTTTTCACTCATGTGTTTGTGTGGATGGATCAGAACAAGTTAAAACCTGGACCCAGGAAGTGTTTTGCTAATTAACACATTTTAAAAAGTGTCCATTAAAGATTCAAGAACAGATAATCAGGGAATTTCTCTGATGATGAACTTTTATCTGATCCAGAGAATTAAAGCAGTCTAAAGACAAGATAACAAACCTTGTTTTAATACATTTTCATTGTGTTATTTTACAGTTTAATTTTACAGTGAAGACAGAATAAGAGATAATTATGCAACATGTCTACAATCTCATGGGCCAATGATTTGGGTTCCATCCAATTCTACAATGAATCACCAAATACCACTGAGTTACATGCAGTTAATGTGCAGTACAAAAGGTTAAAGGCTCCAGCAGATGGTGTCATGTCAGTGGAAGACTGGATGTAAACTCACACACTGAAGGAGAGGGGAACTTCTCATATCCTCGTACAGCACAGGAAACTCTGTCTGCAGGATCAAAGGAGGCTGAATAAGAATTAGATCTTTGTTCCCAAATGTTCTGTCCATTCTTGTACCAGATGTAGGAGAGATGACCAGGTAGACGACATCTGCTGTGACACTTCAGCTCTGCCCAGTTAAAAGACCCGTAGACCTGAAATCCGCTCACCTGCACCTGGAGATCTGAATATGTGAACAAGGAAGAGAAATCTTCATTTTAGACTAAACTGTCAACACACAGACAAGTTACGTTGTTAAGGATGTTGAACACTTGGAACTGTACAAAAAAATATTGATATGAAAATGTTACCTGTCCATTTGGTTGGTTTGTTATGAACCTGAACTTGTACTTAGCAGAGTCGCTCTCTCTCAGGTCTCTGATTCTCAGAGTGCAGCGTTTGTTCTGACAAATATACTCCACACGACCTGAATACTCCGGGTCTGTTCTTAGATCCACATAAACATAATTACTCACTTTTATAAACCAGAATGTTTCCTCAACCATAGTATCGTGGCCATTTATTGTGGATGGGTATCTGTACGTGCAGCTCATGTAAACTATTGATCCTTTGAAGGCACAGATCTGAGTAGGAGTGTAAGTCACTCCCCAGCCAGTCTGACTCTGTACCACTGTAACACAAAGCAGATCAGAAACAATCAACATTAATAACTTCATTTAGCAATCAGTTAATAAAACAAAGTTGATCAGACTACCAATATGATTTGAGGGAAACGTAACCAATCCTGAATCCAATCCACTTCAGAATCCTGAATTATCTGCAGTCATTGTCATGGAAAGTTTATAAGGTGTTTATCATATTTTAATGTTGTGAGAATTTACTTCTGGGTGTTTCTGTTTGAGTCCATTCATTCAAAAAAATCTAAACACAATGCCTGAAAAGTGCAGCTTATGTGTCAACACACAAGTTATACAAACAGAAAATGAATAATTTGACATTTTAAACTCTTTTCTGTGACAGAGAAGCAGAACAGTGGAACATAAAATACTCAGTTGTGTTTCCCCTAAGGCTCTTCCTAACTCCTGATCTAATTTTTTTAATGCTTTATAACCTGTTTTAATTTTATTTCTGAATAAAACCAGTGTGAACACAGGCACAGAGACCAAACACAAAGTCTTGCTCAGGTATACACAGTCAGTGCAAAGGAAGATGTACTCATGCTTTCTACAGTTAATCTCTATTTGCACTGAGGCAGGACATCATCCAGTCTGAAGGGCCAGTGAAGTGAACAGGAATTTATCAGACCTGTGACCTTAAATGCAGTTTACTGACCACATTTTAAAGAGTCTGTGCTTTTCTTGTTCACTTCTCTCTGTTCACTCTGCGGTCAGGATGCTGCAGAGTAAGGTGTGAAAAATAAATGCAGCTCACTGAGGTGTGGCAGAGTTTCTAGCAGCAAAGATAAAAGCAGAAAACTGTGGTCTCTGACATTATCACCCGTTTCCCATTAGCACAAGTTACTTTTGGAGTCTCTCTATATGGTTGTTTTGTTGGGTTTAGTAAATGCATGCATTTTGTTTCTTTTGCTGCAGAAATTCAATACAAAAGATGAATGAATTTCGCCAAGTTGAAGCCAGCCTCAGCCTCGTCAACGTAGATCATTTACTGTAATGTGGGACTTGATTGGCCTCCAACTTCATGACTCTCTGAAAGTAATCAGACACAGTGTGTGTAAATACTTTGCTGTATACCTACTGTATGTCCTACTGTACTTCAGGTTTATAGAGTAGTTTACTGCAGAACACACTATGTATAGTACAGTAATGACTATATTGTGTAACCTTACCAGGACATATTGGCAACGGAGTCTTTGATGCGCTCATCGTTCCTTTTAAAAGGAACTTGTGTAGTTGGTGGTGATTGAGGTGAGGCCCCCCATCATCCCAAAGAGCTCCTCTTTACTCTATACACGATTGAAAGAACCTCAACACGTGAGTGTGTTTCCTAGATGGGAATGTGATGGATCTATTTGCATAACTCGTATCAGCGGTTTCTCAGTAGCAATGGGATAAAATAAAGGGATTATATTTGTGTTTTAGGTCACAATATGAAAAGCTGCTCACATTGACTTTAGCCTATAAGTTGGGTTTAGAACATGATGGGTTTTTTCTGTCATACGGTGTGAAAGCATGTGTAAATTTGGCAGTAATTTTTGTGTGTAAAAGAAGTTCAAGCATTTTAAATTTGTGTTGACTGTCTGCATTTTGTGTCAAAGCAACATGAAAAGTATTATTTGTATAGCCTACACAGTCAGATGTTGTTCTAACTGTGTCAAGAGTATAGGAAATTTGTTTATTGTCAAAGTGATAAAAAACTGTAGAACACATTAAACAGAGGAGCAGTCAAATAAAACCCATGTAAATGTAATCATGTGTTCAAGTGTTTAGCACCCAGTTACTTTATGTAAAAGACAAGAGCAAAGGGCGTTGGCCTACACAAAACACACTTCGTAATATTCATTACAACTGACACAAAAACAGTCAAAAAATATATAAAAAACAACCAAGCATATGTGGAGTTGAAGTATTTGTACATAAAAGCAATGCGTTTGTAGCGTTTCTGGGAAGTTTGCCTTTCACACAACTCTGATCCACTTATTTACGTACTTATGTGAACTTCAGCCTACTTTTACAGGACTTACATTTCCCAGATTTCTCTATTTTAATGCAATGAATGTAAGTTTAGATATTCAGTACCTGACACGGAGAGAAGGAAGACGACAAATCCTCTCGTTGCTGCAGATAAACTCATAGTTGCTCCTCTCATCTCTGTGTAACTTCAGAGACAATAAAACATGTCAGCAGATAATGAACACAGGAGATATACAATACCTGTTACATCAATAAACAATTCTACTTACAATGAAGAAGGACACTGTCTCTAAAGATGCCTTTCCTTTGTGGTCAGTAAGCAGAGCATAGACCTCTAGCTGTTAAATGACAACATTTCCTTCCTTTAGATTATTTATACATCATTAGTAGGAAGTTGTGATGTTTTACAAACTATAAACTTACTGAGAAGAAAATAGTGTTATGGCCTGTTGGTACTAAACCTGTGTCCCTGCTTCCCACTGAAACGTGAAAAGACCATTCAAAAAGAAAAAAACTCATTTTAAACTTACTTTTTTAAGCACAAAAAACAAGACAGGTGTTTAAGGTGGTTTGATGCATCACTTGACACGTCTAGTGCATCTTTAGATGGACTGCAGAAGTGTGGGATGCAAAATGTCACATGCTGAGCACAGTTTTTATTCGATATTGAGAAATATGTAAGAAAAATATTTCAGAAACAAAGACTTATACAGAAATCAGAATGTAAATAAACTCTCTGAACAAGTACAGCCAAAACTCAGCCTCAGGGACACAGTGGCATCCATTGTCTGGACTTTTTGAGAAATAACTACACAAAGTTCCTTTTAAAAGAAACGATTAGTGCATCAAAGACTCCATCGCCAATATGTCCCTGTAAGGTTACACAATATTGTCATTACTGTACTATACATAGTGTGTTCTGCAGTAAACTACTCTATAAACCTGAAGTACAGAAGGACATACAGTAGGTATACAGCAAAGTATTTACACACACTGTTTCTGATTACTTTCAGAGAGTCATGAAGTTGGAGGCCAATCAAGTCCCACGTACATTACAGTAAATGATCTACGGTCTGTTTTACAGTTTTATACTAACACATGTTCTCTTCCAACAGGAACATTCAGTCAGTCATAGCACAATGTCAGAAACTACATTATTTTATGTGTCACGTCTGCCTCTTATACAACAGACACTATATTGTATTATAGATTATGATTTGCTCTGAAGTTTCTTTTTAAGTCTCTCTACATGTTTGTTTTGTTTGGTTTAGTAAATGCATGCATTTTGTTTCTTTTGCTGCAGAAATTCAATACAAAGTGTCACGGTTAGTGTGGAGAGGCAGGTGGGAGGACCCAAACGCAGGACACAAAGGCCAACTGGTGCAGTTCAGGAATTTTATTAAACATAAGCAAAGGGCAACAAAAGGCGAGCACACTTACAGGTGAGCAGAGTCCAAAATACAAATCCAGAACATGAAAAAACAGGGAGGTCGACCACACTGCTGCACAGGGTAATCCACAGACTGACAGTAATAGAGTAAGAGTAACAGAACCACAATGACCCGACAAAGACAAGACAGAAACACCAGGAATATAAACAGGGACTAACGAGCAGGGCGGGAGCAACACAGGTGACAGGGATCAGGGTAACGAGGCGCAGGCAGGGAGAGAGAGAGCAGAGGAAAACAGAGACAGACATGCAGAGGGATCACTGGGGAAACACACAGGTTACAAAACACTAGGGCTGGTCCGAATACCATTTTTTGAGCTTCGAAGCTTCGATAGTAATGAACATCGATTATTCGAAGCTTCGAAAAATCAATTTGTATCATTTATATTTAAATTTTCGAAGCTGCACAATCTCTTTAGGCTGCCTGTCCGTTTGTGTTAAAAAGGCCATCTGTTGCTGGGAGGCTGTAGGGCATGAATATACAGTCACTGGCCAGTAGGGGGCTCACACGCTCTATTCTGCCCAGCAACACAAGTACCCCTGACTGCAGTGTGCAGATCGGGGCGGGGCTCAACGTGGGTCAATGTGGGCGGGGTCAAACGTGTAAAAACGTGTACAATAGCGTTGCAGCACAAAGGACCCTACAGCTGTGCACGTGCTAGCAGGTAGGGTTAGCCGGTCGACATGCATATATTTACTGACTTAGGTTTAGGCACTAACTAATGTCATGGTTGAGGTTAGGGAAATTGCCTCGGGGAGGCTGTCAATTCCTTAAATAAAAACATCGCTAGCTACCTAGCTAGTTAGCGACCGGAAGCACTGCTTGCACATCCGGTCACCCGGGGGCGTCAAATACACACGCTGCCGGGATGCGTCTCATACACACGTACCTGGGAGCGTAAACGATACACGCAAAATCGCCGTTTTGTGTACTATAGACACGGCTTTCCCAAAGCGTGTATATGTGACGCAAAAGCATGAGAACAGGCTGAATCAAGAGATCAGTTGGTGACATACGACATAATTTTTACTTAAAAATCGTAACACAATTGATGCTATTAAGACACCTTTTTTAATTATTTAATTTAATTTGTTTTTGACAGGGACAGTGCTCATTAATTAACAGCTGTACTGTAAATGAGCCAGAGTTAGTTCAACAGGCTAATTTTCCATCCATTTCCACGAACGTAAATCTCAAGTGAAGACGAAGGAGGCGGGGCTTCTCGTGCTTCTTGGAAGGGCAGTGCTCGGTGTGGGCGGGGTCAAACGTTTGACCCCCGCCCACATTGACCCACGTTGAGCCCGGCCCCGATCTGCACACTGCAGTCAGGGGCTTCTCCAGCAACACGAAAAGTTAGAGGCTTGTCTGCAGCGCGGAGAATACGGAGAAACTTCCGTCGCTGTTAGGTGTTAGTCTTGGTTCGGGAGTGATTTGTGCGTTCATAAAACCGTAAGTTTCTGTTTTGTTGCTGTATTTACTTAGCCTGTTTCTTTGGCATTTTTTAAGTCATGTATAATCTGTAGCAGACAAGCGAATGAGAAGTTTGCCATCATTGAAGTAGAAAGTACGTACATACGGTAGGATTACACAGTGTTTCTTTTGTCTTTAGATTTTATGCTTTAAAGATAATTATTATTATTTACATATTATTTGTATTCTGTTTATGGTTTCAGAAACCACAAATCTCCTCAATGCCAATAGATAAGACTGTAATTATGCACCTTAAGGAGAAAATAAAGGAAACGCTCATTGCAACAAAGCCTATTGGAGCCGCTCTCTGTAAAGGCAAACCCAGAGTCCTGACCCGACTCTCCACAGCGATTTGAATTATCCACCACAACACATGCAAAATTTTTCAGTTTGCATTTTGATTATTTCCAGAAACCGTTCATCCAAACGGTTTGGGGCACGCAGACGTGACGTCGCAGTAAAATCTCAAAGTCTCCTATATTTTGCTAATAGATTGATTTAGATTGATAATAAGGGTAAAAACGCGTAAAGGGACAATCCATTTTGTTTCTATTATTCTATTTTCCACAATGCAGCTTAACCCAAAATACAAGCTCAGGCATGCACTTCTTTCTGTCCATACAAACTCAGCTGTTCTGCGCTCTTTTGAATACTCCCGTTGCAGGAACACTTTCAGTAGTCCAAGAAGTAATATATATTTATTAAGTAACTATAACGAAGCTATATGTCTATAAGTATTATTTCACCAGATTTTATTGTGTAAAACATATATGCACGCTGTGCAAAAAAAAAAAAAAAAAAAAAACGAATGTCGAATGTCACATTTTCAAATCGAATACCAGCCCACCGAACGAATATTCGAATATTCTAGTCCAGCCCTACAAAACACTAGACAATACAGAACTCCAAAACCAAACATACCAAAATAATGAACACAAGAACCAAGACTAAAGGCATGAAACTAAAACCCAGACTCCCAAACAGGTAACACAGACAGGATCATGCCAAAAATTTGAATGAATGAATTTCGCCAAGTTGAAGCCAGCCTCATCAATGTGGAGGGATCACTCAGAGTGATGAAGCCTGAATGTGCCACACTGAAGCTTCACCACTAGAGAACAGTGATACATCACAGATACTGAATCAGGATGCAGAAACATTTTACCATCCATCACTGATTGTTGAGTCAAATTTTAAGTTTACTTTTGTTGTTTGTTTTGTTTTTTAAAAAAATGTATTATCTTGGGGCAGTGAACTTTATTTATTAGTGCCAGTAGATACACGGTCAAACGCAGGAAGAGAGAGGGGACTTTCAGATCATAGTGAGGGTACATAGTGTTGTTGATTGCAAAATGAGACAATTGCACTGAAAATAAAGTCTTTGTTAGGCCTCCAATTTAGGATTATTATCATTGAAAAATCTGCTGATTATTTTCTTGATTAATCGAGTTGTTTATTGGTTTATAAAATGTCAGAAAATGGTGAAAAATGTCGACCAGTATTTCCCAAAGCCGAAGATAAAGTTCTCAAATGTCTTATTTTTTTCAACAACCCAAAGATATTCAGTTCACTGTCACAGAGGATAAAGAAACCAGAAAATAATCATATTTAAGAAGCTAGAATCAAAGAATGTTGACTTTTTTATTCTTAAAAAATTACTCAAACCAATTAATTGATCGTCAAAAGAGTTGCAGATAAATTTAATAGTCGACAGCTACGTGATTAATCATTGCAGCTCTAGACTATGTGTTCCTTTCAGCCTTTTCACACCATTATCTCCAGGTCAGATCTACTGGTGTGTATTTCTCTCTACCACCACTGTGTATTTTCTTTGCTGCTTGAGAGTCGCCAAAGTTACAAAGTTGATGCTCATTGTGGCTCTTTAAAGCCAAACAGCCCTGAAACTGTAAGATGTAACTTTTAGCTAATACATCTTTCACAGATGAAAATGTCTCTTCAGAAACTCACTTTACCATGAAGATAAACTTGAGCATGTAGCCCTTGACGAGTAGTAACACATAAAACAGTTTTTTGTTATCCTGACAATATACCCTCAATTCCATATTTGATACTGACAGAACACCGATATTGTTACTTCACAGCTGTATCTGTTATCGCACATACACTCACTGATGATATGGATAATCATGTAGGTGTGAGTGGTTTTACCTTTACACTATTATTCTCAACGATATATTCTTTCATGCAAAAAATAAATAAAAAATATACTTAACTGTCATGATCCAGTCTGTGACTCCTGTTAGGGAGTCTGGGTTTTATTTTCTTGTCTTTAGTCTTAGTAGTTGTTTACATTATTCTGGTTAGTCTCCTGTACTCTGTGTTCTAGTTCTATGTCCAGAGGGCTGTTTCACAAAACCAAGATAAGGGATTAAGCCGGGATTTTCCAGATATCCTGGCTGAATTAAGCCTTGACTCGGTTTCACGAAAGCAGTAGCACATAAGTTACCATGGCGATTTATTCTGTGCAGCTAGCCTGCTCCAGACCAGGCTAACAGCCAGGCTTAGTTAATCCTGGTGCCTTATCTGTTCAGTCATTCCATGTTCTTATGTAGGCCTATGTGTTCTGCATATTTTTCAGTAGCCTGTATTAAAATAGTAGGTTGGGGTTATTAGGTTTCATAACTAGAGAAGATGCGTGCACCATACTTTGCACACAATGAGCATCAGCGAGTAGGTTTATGTGGAATGAAAGCCCTTGAAAAAAATAAAAATAATTAAAAAGGATAAATAAAAGAAAAAGTAACACGGGTACAGCAATAAACCAGCGAAAGAAAGTGTGGCAGCCAATTGTTGACCGACTGAATGTGTGAGAAGCTAAAAATATCACAGCTCTTAACTGAAACTGTCATAATTATAATGTTATATTGTGCCTTAAAAGTGAGCACCGGACATTATATGTCACTCAAGAAACTCACTCACACTATGTAGGATTCCTATTTCATTTTATAACACTCTCAAATTACAGTCCTACTTCAATAAGGAGGATATATTGTACAGTTTATTCATGAAACAACTGCGTATTTGGGAGAGTAAACAATGATTACTGCAATACATTGTGTTACAGATTGGCTTACAGTCTACTTCTAATACACTAAATCACTAAATCACTTCTCTTTGTAGTTGCTGGTTTTCTAATATCTTCAGTGCTTCTTTTTATCTCCATATCTAAGTCTGTTTTTTATTTTGTTAATTTTTTCAAGTGTGTGCAGTTCAGACATATGACAGTAAAACATATAACAGTCAGCACAGCAGGCAGTGCTCACCTGTGGATGTGCTTATACTTAGTACAGTGGCAGACTGGCTGTCAGACTGTAGGACCACAGCCTCAGGGTCAAGTTAGAGATATCATACAGTATTTTCTATGAGCACCACAACACTGACTTATCCATATTGACTAAACAAGTACACCATTTTCACACAAAACCGACAGACCTCCAGCCTCTCTGCCAAGCCTACTATATATACACACTTTTTAAAAGTATTTGTCAAAAATGTTGCTTGCACTAAAAAATGGTAAATAACTGAAAAGGCTTTAAGAAAGGTTAATAAGAAAACATGCAGTGCAAACATAGAAGAAAGGTGTGTGCACTGTCCAAAAAAGAAACGTAAGCTAATTGAACAAGCTGCTGATACTGCATTATATTTTTATATTTTGAATTGTCACCTGCCAGCTGAATTTTGTTTCCTTTTTATATAAATAAAATTTATATAAAATAATTTCCACCATAAATTGATGCAGAATATTTCTTCAGAAGTGTTTAATGCTCAAAAACATCTGGGGGAGGACCCCCAGACTCCCCACTCAGATATCTCAGCATTACATATTATTTCAAAATAGGGTTAAATGGGCAATACTAGTACTAGTAGTAATGCTGCCAGAAAAAGAAATACTTTTGTTGTGAACTGTCACTATATAAATAAAATTGAATTGAATAGACAATATGTTTAGTGGTTGTGATTAATACATTTGCTGAGTGACATATTAAGGACCGGTACACACTTTTAATGTCTGACATAATGTTACTATTCATGGTAACGTTATAATTAACAGTTTCAGTTGGGAGCAGTGATTCTTTTAGCAACTTACTAATTAAGTATTGTACATAAGTATTGTCTGCCACGCTTTTCTCGCTGTTTTAATACTTTTCTTTCTTTCTTTTTTATATTATGTGCATTTTTTCATCAAAGACCTTTTTTACACTCATTGAGTAACAGCAAATAAAGTATGCTGCACACGTCTTTTCCATTTCAGCATCAATGAATCTGTGATCGACTGTGTGGTCTCTTGAAAAAAGTTGTTGACGCCCATTTATCTGAATTACTTACACCTGGCTTGACATAGTTGCACCTTCTGAGCCTGGTTTGGCCTTTGTGAAACTGATAAAGCCAGGATGCTCTGATCACACTAGGTCAAGCCTAGCTTTATCTCTTATCCTGGATTTCTAAATTCTACTTTTGTGAAACAGCCCTCTGGACATTTAATTCATTAAACATCAGAGGTCCGTATTAATAAGCTCAGGAAATGTCAATAGCTCAAATTGGGGACCAACATCTGATATATTGCAATAGCACAGACCCTTCAATACAACTCTGTTTTGCTGAATGAAGGCTCATAGAAGCTCTTATTGATGGGCTTTTGTTCTGCAAAGCTTTACAATAAGTGAACCTCAACTTGCTCTGCTTCCATGAATTACGCCAAAGAAGTTAAATTGACATTTACAGCTCAAATGTATGTTCAATTCCTCTTCATTAAAAACTCTCTGCATCTTCATATCAGCAACATCCCAAATCATAATAATCTATTATGCTGTGGCACATTTCATTGTTATAGTTACAAGAACAGAGTGTGAGCAATAGGCCAAATTAAAAGAGCACATTTTGACTTTATTTGTCTGGTAAATAAAATAATATCATGTAAAATAAGCAGAAAAGCTGAAATGTGCACAGAAGATAAGTTAATAAGTTATTTATTAGGTATAATTTCAAAATAACATTTTCCATAACAACTTTAATCCTCATATTCCTAACATAACTAATTAATATAATAAACTCTACAGGAAATAATAAGCTTACATAATTTAAGCATGTCAAACATCACCTGTCTATCGGCTGATCTAAACAATAAATTATGTCTGACAGGTCATCATGACTCAGTTCAACCTGCTAACACCACCATGTCGTCCTACTTTGTTTCCATGAGGTGAATCTGCTTCAACTGCATCTGAAGAAAATCACATAAAACTTGTGTTAAGTTAGAGTTTTAAATTTAACTGTAAATCAGAAGTCAGCCTGTTTTATTCGATGCAGGAGGCTCTAACCTGACTGGACTTCACATCATCTCTTCCTGCTCCTCTGTGTCTTCTGTCTGTGCTGCAGTGACGACCTTCAAGTCCGAGACGCTCTCATACGTTGGACCAGAGTCTAACTGAAGGGAGAGACGACATAAATTTACTTTCCAGAGCATTTATGAGCAAAGTTATTCTAACTGTGATAAAGGGGACATTTTGTCAACAGGACCTCTCTCTCTCACCTCTATCATCTCTGCAGGTTCATTTGGTTCAGAGGTGGAGCTCAGAGTTTTCTTCTTCCTGGATTGATACAAATTTTAATATCATGAAATTCACAACACTAAAATTAAAAGAAGTTTGAAAGTAAAGGGCCAGTGACTGAACTAGTTTAATTGTTTTACCTCGTCCACAGATTCAGGAGAAGCAGAGGAATCAGCATCAAGACCACCAGAGTCAACCTGATGATATTCATTGTTATTGTTGAATTCCCTAGAAATACAGACAGATATGTGATATTTCTCATTAGGAGGATTCAATTGATAAATCAATTTCCCAGTTAATACTGTCTGTTAGTCAGTCAGTGTTATCCACCTCTGACATGATGGAGCTTCCTCCCTGAACACAGCTACAGAAAAACAGTCTGTAAATGCAGACAGGAAATTTTTTTTGTGTAAGTGAGGATATTTTGGTTTTTACATATTAACATGTGAATCAGGTCTGATGCAGTAAACGTCTGTGTATGCAGCTGAATGCAAAAACTTACCTGCCACAACAATCAGATGTAAGGTGGAGTTATGACTCCCTCTTCTGTTCTGGGCTTCACAGTAATAATTCCCACTGTGTTCAGCTCTGAAGTCAGTGATGGTGAAGTTCTGTCCTGATGCTTTTGGTGAGTCTTCATTCTCCTTGTACCAGGTATAATTAGCTGCTGGGTTAGCATCACTGCTGCAGGTCAGAGTCACTGAACTGCCCTCCACTATCTCAGCAGAGGGACTCACTGACACAGCGGGAAGCTTTGGAGCATCTGGGAGAGAAAAAATAATTGAACCAAAGTGAGGACAGATTTCTTCATTGTGTTGTGTTGAAATGAGTAATAGTTTTGTGTGTGGAAGCATCTGAAACTTTAGAAAATATGTGTCTGTAAGTTTATTCCAGGTATTGTACTTTACTGTGAACAAGTTAGCAAAGCATAGCCCTGATTGATCGAAACTCCATTTGGAAAACAAACATTTAAGAAGTTGTTGTCCTGCTGTCTTTCTGATAGACCTGACAAAGCATGAATTGATATGTCTAACACATCTGCATCATATTGTAGCTATTTAAGCATCAGTTTGATCCAATTATTTCAATTAAATCACAGCAAAATGTTTACTTTGCGTTCATTTAGCTATAGTATTAGCGGGTTGTGTGTGAACACTCAGCAGTTGATCAGCGATAAAACTTACTCAAGGAAAGCATTGCAAAGATTAAATTTGCATTGTATGTGAACACAGCATAAGAGGAGGCCAGAAGAATGTTCTTCATATAGTTTTTATGAGTAAACACAAAAATATTGAAATGTGCAGTAAATATTGGAATTATGTCCCTGACTGACTGTCTATTAGCAGAGTTGGGTCTATATACTTATTGATATTATATTCCTGGTTAGCACAAGTTAAGAAATCTTTGTACTAAATATTTCTTTGATGTTTTGACATGTATAATTTCATGGTCAAAATTGTTTTTTCAGAAAACAGCATAAAATTGTATTTATTTTTCTGCATGACATGATAATATATATTTCTAGTGTAATTTAACTGTGTGGGGGTTAAAAAAAGTTGGCCCTTCCTACAATCCAAAAAATGTTGACAACTAACAAAATCCAGGCAGCAATTTTGTTTCTAACAAAATGCATTTAGCAAAACAAAATACTACATATTAACTTACTCCCTCACCAGCCACTATAGCTGGTGGTTTTCTAACGTTACTAGCCAACATGTGCGGGAGCATCTAAAACTATGGCAGGTGGTTATCTGGATCACTGAAGGTTTGAATCCCCTGAACATCCATGCAGATTTGGGAATCCCAAATATCTGACTGGATAATTCAGCTTTAAAAAGTTGTCATTAGTTGAATGATGATGGTAGTTGTGTTTTACTTAGTGGTGGGCATAGATTAATTTTTTTAATCTAGATTAATCTCACTGAAATCTTGAATTTAATCTAGATTAATCTAGATTAAAATGGCTCATTTGAATTCTGCCAAAGTCATTCAGAATAGCCTATGTGTGCGAACGGGTTTCAAGCCAGGTTTCAAGCCAGGTGGCGCATTAGACCAGGGGCTCATCTCCTGTTTCCAAAACGCATCACAGACTGCTTGAGAAAGCTGTTCTACTATGATAATTGGTGATGAAAATAAATCATGTTCAATAAGATGTACTTGTGTGTAGCCTGTGATGTGCTTTGCGTTTAGGTGGTAGGCTACTTGAGACTGGAAGAACTCCTATAGTAAACTAATTACGCATTGCACAAGGTGCAAACAACCTTAGTCTTGTCAAATTTTTCATTGGGAAGCTTCTTAAAAGTTAATTTTCCCAGAAGCAAACCCGATGGCTTCAGAAATGTTGCTGTCCAACAGCTGTCTGTGGACGTGTTGCTACAGTTAGTGTGAGCAAATACCGCACAATGCGTTTTTTAATCAACCGGCGTATCCAGGGCCGGCGCTCCGCACACGCACATCACACACTGCGCGTAGGGGGGGCACCAAAAAATCTGGGTCGTGAAAAATCATCACAATAGGCAACTAGTATAAATAACAAATAAAATATGTCTAAAGCATGTTAATATACAAAAGCAATACAAAAGTAATATAGGCCTAGACCAAATTAGTCGAGAAAAGGTGAATCTCCCATGCGAAGTCTCCCTCTGGTGCCCCCCTTCCCCACCTGCCAGTGGTCTGTTCCTCAATCAGTGTCAAATTTGGCAGACACCTGATCGACATCAGACATGGCCTCGAAAAGGCATCAAGAGTCGGGCCGGAAAAAAGAAAAAAAGAAACAGCGGGATGATACTCGCCCGTCGCTTGCAGGTAAGACAATGTTTTAATCTGTTGAAAACAGGAGCCCCTTGTACCGGGGGCATTCGTGCTCAGGGGGTAAACTAGTGATCGCAAAAAATTTTTTCGGCCGTTTTAACTCCGAAATGTGCCGAAGTTGTTGCTTCGGGTCTACTCGGGCGCCATCTTGATTATTGCGCAACAGCGGCAAGCTGCCGGCCTGCTCTCGTCTGTTTCTGCAGAGAGGAAACATAACGCTTGAGAACACACGGTGTTTTTTGGCATTTTGTGGCCGATACGTTGGAGATATATGGACATGCAGGGTATCAAATGAAAGGTCTGCTCAAGCCGGATTGATACCACCCCCATTACTGTGGGATGTTCCGTTCTCAATCTACAGGCCTGTAAAGACTGGGAGTGATTTTAGTGACAGGAATGTTGATGAATACTCCTGTTTTTATCAATATTTCAGAGTTTTTTCATTTGGATCTTAGTTGTATGGACAGAAAAAGTGTTTTAAAGATATCTGCATAACAATCGGCTTCAAGAGGTATATCCCAATCTGTGGATTGCTCTTTGTATTGCACTGACTCTACCTGTCACAGTTGCCTCTGCTGAGCGAAGCTTTTCAAAGCTCAAACTCATCAAAACGTACATGCGTTCATCAGTGGGGCAGGAACGTTTAAGTGGTTTGGCTGTCATCAGCATCAATGGGGATGTGGCTCAGAAACTGTCATACGATGACCTGATAGCTGATTTTGCAGCTAGGAAATGTAGGCGTGTGCCTCTGTAGGGCCTCTGACAACTGATGGTAGTGAAAATGTTTAATATAGTTCTATAGAATAGCAGAATGGTCTCTTTATAGAGATGTAGTCCCTCTGTTGAGGAAATTCTACTGTGCAGTTATGTATGGTTATTTGCAGTTTAAAATGTGCACTTGAGCAGTTATTTTGTAAGTAAAGAGAACCTAACTAAGAAATTCTGAATGGTTGTTATTCCTTGGGGTGGGGGGTGGGGGGGGCACCACCAAGCATTTGTGCTTAGGGCACCCAAATGGCTAGTGCCGGCCCTGGGCGTATCAATAACTAACCTGGCTAGTTGTAAACCAACAGCTGGCCGAGCGAAGTTGTAACTGAAACGCCGTCAACTCGGGTGTGACGTCATTCCCAGCTCTGCCCTCCGAATGAAATGCAGCAACAGCTGCATCCATGTTAGCGCGTCACGTTTGATGTGGTAATTTCACAGTAGGCAAACACACAGGTTCGAAGACTTGTTCTCGCCCCCCTACAGTGCGATTCGGCTAGATATACATCTGCGCTAAAATATCAAGGTGAAAGTCATCATAGCTTGCGTAGTATAGACCCAGCTCCCAACCCAACCTTGATAGATTAACGGCGTTATTTTTTTTATCGCCCGATAAAAGTCTCACGTTAACGCAGCACGTTAACGCCGATAACGGCCCACCACTAGTTTTACTCACATTTCACATTAATAAAGACTGATTTAGAGGTCTTCCTCCCCAGCTTATTCTCAGCTGCACAGTAATACTCTCCAGAGTCAGAGGACTGGATGGAGCCAAAGAAAAGCTGTGGTTCTTTACTGAGAGGATGAAGGTTGGGATTTCCATTCTCCTTATACCAGCCATAAGTAGCTGCTGGGTTAGCATCACTGCTGCAGGTCAGAGTCACTGAACTGCCCTCCACTATCTCAGCAGAGGGACTCACTGACACAGAGGGAAGCTTTGGAGCATCTGGAAAAGACAAATGAACAAAAGTGAGGAAAGATTTCTTAGTGTTGTGTTGAAATGAGTTAATGTGTGTGGAAGCATCTGAAACTTTGGAGGTCATTTTGTGACTGGCAGTAGGCAGAGCTGTGTGTTGGGACCACTTGAGTTATAAGAGACTGAGAGACAACAAGACACAAACTTGCTGAAATGTGTTCTAAATACTGGAATGATGGCCCTGTATCAATAAGCAGAGTTGGTCCTTCCTACAATCCAAAAAAGAGTTACCACCTAACAAAACCTTGGGACGATTTTCTTTCTAATGATAACAAATGGTTCAATGAACTGATCATCAAGGAAAATGGCCAAAATACTGAAATTCTGAAATGTGTATTTGTAAACACAAGAAGATAAAGTTAAATTAACATAAGTACAGATACTAAAAATTGTAAAATACTGTTTTTAAAATAACTTATTTTCACAAAAATATTGTTTTTTAAGCACAAACATTTTTACGAACTTTCTTTACTTAACAGTGCAACTAAGCGATGGGCCTAACACCCGTAAACACAAATGTAATTGTGATCTTTCCAGGGACGGATACACGATACACCAGCACCACCCACGGCTCACTTTATGTAAACAAGGTTACTGAACAATATTTATAACAATAACTTTAGAAAACAAAACAAAGGCAGCGTGTTGCTGAGGCGGCTAGAGGCGACACATATTGGCTCAGTGGCATCCTGGCTCTGACTAAATCTGCATCTGTCTACTGCAGATGCTCTATCCACAACCTGTATGAATAACTTGTATAAGTTACTGTATTAGTAAAATATAATATTAAATAAAAAGAATAATGTGAATTTAATAGAAACTTTTTAGTATAATATATTAAAGATATAATATTACTATGTTTATTTCAATTTCCTTTTATAGTATACTTCATAGCTTACGTAATTAATTTCAGTTACAGCAGTTTCTTGTTTGTGGGTCATTTTCATTTATTAAGCTGCTGTGAACTACAGCCGCAGACTGTGAAGGTGAAGCAGGCAGAGCTGAAGAAAGTGCATGATCAGCAAAATATTTGACTGGAAAATTGAGCTTTGAAAAGTCATTACTTAAATTGTGTGTTTAAATTAGCTGTGTTTTACTCACATTTCACTTTAATAAAGACTGATTCAGATGTCTTCTTCCCCATCTGGTTCTCAGCTGCGCAGTAATACTCTCCAGAGTCAGAGGACTGGATGGAGCCGAAGACAAGCTGTGGTTCTTTACTGAGAGGATGAAGGTTTGGATTGCCATTCTCCTTGTACCAGGTATAATTAGCTGCTGGGTTAGCATCACTGCTGCAGGTCAGAGTCACTGAACTGCCCTCCACTATCTCAGAGGGACTCACTGACACAGAGGGAAGCTTTGGAGCATCTGGAAAAGATAAATAAAAGAACAAAAATGAGGACAGATTTATTTGTGTTGTGTTGAAATGAGTAATAGTTTGTGTTTGTGACTACTTGAGTTATACTTATTAAAATCTAAGAGACTGAGAGACAACAAGACACAAACTTGCTGAAATATGTTCTAAATACTGGAATGATGGCCCTGTATCAATAAGTAGAGTTGGTCCTTCCTACAATCCAAAACATGTTACCACCTAAAGAAATATCGTGACGATTTTCTTTCTAATGGAAACAAATGGTTCAATGAACTGATTATCAAGGAAAATGGCCAAAATACTGAAATTCTGAAATGTGTATTTGTAAACACAAGAAGACAAAGTTAAACTAGCATAAGTAGAGATACTAAAAATTATACAATACTGTTTTTAAAATAACTTATTTATTAGTCACTGAACTGCCCTCCACTATCTCAGCAGAGGGACTCACTGACACAGAGGGAAGCTTTGGAGCATATGGAGGAGAAACATGAAGATATATGACATTTAATTTCAAGATGAGTTTGAGTTTGCACAGTGGAGCATATTTTAAATGGACAATATTTAATCCAAACACAAAGTGGAGGAGCAGCTTGATTTCTTCCTGTATCAGAAACTACATGTGTTCCTGTTACCATGGATACAAGTTGGACACTTTGATACTGAAGCAGTGAACTAAAGACACACTGAAGGAGAGTGATAATCTATAAATTTCTTTCTTTAATTAGACAGCAGCTACTGGAGTGTGTGTGCAATGGACATTCACATAAGGCACGTGTTAGAAAAACCAAACTAGAAGGAAACAGAAAACCTAAAGCACAAAATCATCACAAATATACAGACTGAAAATGACTGAAAACAGTCCAGCAGTGCTGAAGACAGGAGACCAAGTAAATGATCCTGGTTCAGTGTCTTTGGACACCACCATGTCTACTGATGACCTCTAGTGGCTAAATAAGCTAAATGAGTGCATTAAACAATGAAAATGTGTGTCAGACATGATTTTCCCACATGTGGCATTTTCTGACATCATCACTTCCACAAGGAAACTTGATTGGACAGATCTTGTAACTCTGATCACTTTTAATTCTTCATAACTTGGCAAATATCTGACTTCATTCTTTTCACTCGTGTTTGTGTGGATGGATCAGAATAAGTTCAAACCTGGACCCAGGAAATGTTTAGCTAATTAACACATTTTAAAAAGTGTCCATTAAAGATTCAAGAACAGATAATCAGGGAATTTCTCTGATGATGCACAACTTTTATCTGATCCAGAGAATTAAAGCAGTCTAATGAAAAGATAACAAATCTTGTTTTAATACATGTTAATTTTACAGTAAAGACAAAATAAGAGATAATTATGCAACATGTCTACAATCTCATGGAGAAATGATTTGGTTTCATCCAATTCTACAATGAATCACCAAATACCACTGAGTTACATGCAGTTAATGTGCAATACAAAAGGTTAAAGGCTCCACCAGATGGTGTCATGTCAGTGGAAGACTGGATGTAAACTCACACACTGAAGGAGAGGGGAACTTCTCATATCCTCGTACAGCACAGTAAAAGCTGTCTGCAGGATCAAACGAGGCTGAATAAGAATTAGATGTTTGTCCCAAAATGTTCTGTCCATTCTTGTACCAGATGTAAGAAGGATGACCAGGTAGACATCTGCTGTGACACTTCAGCTCTGCCTTGTTATAAGACTCGTAGACCTGAAATCTGCTCACCTGCACCTGGAGATCTGAATATGTGAATAAGGAACAGAAATCTTCATCTGATCAACACACACAAACACACACAGATGTGAGTAAACTTCATAAGATATTGAACACTTGGAACTAAACTGATAAATATTGATATGAAAATGTTACCTGTGACAGACAAAGTGACTCCAGGTGAACCAATATATGTCCCGTCTGGTTGGTTTGTTATGAACCTGAACTTGTACTCAGCAGAGTCGCTCTCTCTCAGGTCTGTGATTGTCATAGTGCAGCGTTTGTTCTGACAAATATACTCCACACGACCTGAATACTCCGGGTCCGTTCTTAGATCCACATAAACATGATTACTCACTTGTATATACCAGAATGTTTCTTCAGCCGTAGTATCGTGGCCATTTATTGTGGATGGGTATCTGTACGTGCAGCTCATGTAAACAGTTGATCCTTTGAGGGCACAGATCTGAGTTTGAGTGTAAGTCACTCCCCAGCCAGTCTGACTCTGTACCACTGTAACAGAGAGCACATCAGAAACAATCAACATTAATAACTTCATTTAGCAATCAGTTAATAAAACAAAGTGGATCATACTACCAATATGATTTGAGGGAAACGTAACCAAACTTAAGAATCCTGAATTATCTGCAGTGTTATGACCCTAAGGGTCATGTGTTTGAGTTGGGTGTGTCTTCTTTTCTCTCTCCCTTGTAGTGGCTTTTCCACTCCAATGTCTCGGCTGCATGAGTGAGTTCCAGCAGGTGTGCCTGATCACCATTCAGTGCTGGAGGATAAGAAGGCTTTGTTTTTTCACAGCATTCTCTGTTTTCTTCCTTGCTACCTGTGAGCAGACTGCTGTCAACCTGTCAGCCCAGTGGACAGGGCCAGCCTGTTTATCCAGTGGGTTAAACACCATAACTTCTGTGAGTCCAGAACTGTGTCTGGTTACCTCCTCAGTGGATGAGGACTTTAGTGAGTTTATTTAGTTTTATTTAGCATTAGACATTGTTCCCTCAGTTACTCACCTTGTGTTGATTGTTGTCTTACTTTGTGGGCTCGCTCGGACCCTTTTTGAGAGAGTAGTTTTGAGCTGCCTCTCCTTTATCGTTATTGAATAAATATACTTTAGTTTTCACACAATCCTGACTTCCTGTCCTTCCTTTTGCCCCGGTTTTCATTTCAATTATTGTTGCTCCTCCTCCCCCTGGACTTACCATCTGGAGGAACGTAACAGCAGTCATTGTCATAAAAAGTTTATAAGGTGTTTAGCATATTTTAATCTTGTGAAAATTTACTTCTGTGTGTTTCTGCTGAAGTCCATTCATTCAAAAAAAATCAAAAGAAAATGCCTGAAAAGTGCCGCTTATGTATCAACACACAAGTTATCCAAACAGAAAATAAATAATTTGACATTTTACACTCTTTTCTGGGATAGAGCAGCAGAACAGTGGTACATAAAATACTCAGTTGTTCTTCCCCTAAGGCTCTTCCTAACTCCTCATCTAGTTTTTTAATGCTTTATAACCTGTTTTTATTTTATTTCTGAATCAAACCAGTGTGAACACAGGCACAGAGAAGTCTAGACACAAAGTCTTGCTCAGTTATACACAGTCAGTGCAAAGGAAGATGTACTCAGACTTTCTACAGTTAATCTCTATGTGCACTGAGGCAGGACATCAGGTCCAGTGAAGTGAACAGGAATTTATCAGACCTGTGACCTTAAATGGAGTTTACTGACCACATTTTAAAGAGTCTGTGGTTTTCTTGTTCACTTCTCTCTGTTCACTCTGCGGTCAGATTTCAGCAGAGTAAGATGTGAAAGCTAAAAATAAATACAGCGCACTGAGGTGTAGGAGAGTTTGTAGAAGCTAAAATAAATGCTGAAAACTGCGAACAAGGTCTCTGACATTAGCACCCGTTTCCCATTAGCACAAGTTACTTTTGAAGTCTCTCTACATTTTTGTTTTGTTGGGTTTAGTAAATGCATGCATTTTGTTTCTTTTGCTGCAGAAATTCAATACAAAAGACGAATGAATGAATTTCGCCAAGTTGAAGCCAGCCTCGTCAACGTAGATCATTTACTGTAATGTGGGACTTGATTGGCCTCCAACTTCATGACTCTCTGAAAGTAATCAGACACAGTGTGTGTAAATACTTTGCTGTATACCTACTGTATATCCTACTGTACTTCAGGTTTATAGAGTAGTTTACTGCAAAACACACTATGTATAGTGCAGTAATGACTATATTGTGTAACCTTACTGGGACATATTGGCGACGGAGTCTTTAATGCGCTCATCGTTCCTTTTAACCTTTGTACTGTGTTCGGGTCTGTGGGACCCGTTTTCATTTTTTATCAAAAGAAAAATTATACGATTATTTATTTTTTCAAACTCAGACTCATTGGCCTTGGCTCATTTTCTGTGAAGAACATATATCAGAACACATTTACAATGAAAACACACTGTACACCCCCCCTACACATTTACATTACACACAGGATGTCCGGGTCCACTGGACCCGAGGCTAATAAAAGTGTGGAAACTGTAGGTCCTGTGTACCTTTACTCTGTCCTCCTCCTGTCAATGAGTGTGTGTGTGTGTGAGTTTTGTGTTTCTGCACCTGCCGTTCCCGCACAAGGTTGTAACATTGTTGCAAAATCTAAGTACCAACACCGTCTGCTCTCACATTCCAGCACGTTTTACCCTCTGTCTTGTGGGAACCAATATTTATTTAATGTGATCTAACAAAGGTAAAGAGAAAATATCAACCATATATGCTGTTTAGACTGCCTGTAATTGGGATGAAGTAACCATCTGTTGAGTATTTTAACGTAAAATTGTTTGATGGTGTTGAATTAAAAACCCCAAAATGCAGCGGGTCCACCAGCCCCATGAACACTGGCTGAATAACAAAAATTTGAACACCACACATGGGTTGAAAGGAACTTTGTGTAGTTGGTGGTGGTTGAGGTGAGCCCCCCCCCACTTCACTGTGAAACACTTTGAGTTTCAATGATAAAGCGCTATATAAATGTAATGCATTATTTATGACTTATTTCTCTAAAAGTCCAGACAATGGATGACACTGTGTCCTGGCTGAGGTTTGGCTGTCCTTGTTCACTCTGTATGATAGCCCATGGTTTATGACATGGTCTATGATAGTAGCATCAGTTCCCCAAGCTCTGGCCCTTCTTCGAGCACCACCACACATTCTGACTCCTCTCCCTCCATCTTATCTTTGTCCCACTCCTCTCCCTTGTCCTGGTACTTGTGTTCCTCTCTCTCACGCAGGAATTTTACTTGTTTTCTTCATGTTACTTTGTTGTTCCTTTTCCACCCAAGATCATCTCAAAGAGCTCCTCTTTTACTCTAAACCATATGGCCACGCAACTGAAATAACCTCAACACGCGAGTGTTTCCTAGATGGGAATGTGATGGATCTATTTGCATAACTCATATCAGCTGTTTCTCAGTAGCAATGGGATAAAATAAAGGGATTATATTTGTGTTTCAAGAGTGTAAATCACAATATGAAAAGCAGTTCACATTGACTTTGGCCTATAAATTAAGTTTAGAACATGATGGGGTTTTTTTGTCATACAGTGTGAAAGCATGTGTAAATTTGGCAGTAATTTTGGTCTTGGTTGAGTTTGTGTGTAAAAGAAATTCAAGATTTTAAATTTGTGTTGACTGTATGCATTTTGTGTCAAAGCAACATGAAATGTATTATTTGTATAGCCTACACAGTCAGATGTTGTTCTAACTGTGTCAAGAGTATAGGAAATTTGTTTATTGTCAAAGTGATAAAAAACTGTAGAACACATTAAACAGAGGAGCAGTCAAATAAAACCCATGTAAATGTAATCATGTGTTCAAGTGTTTAGCACCCAGTTACTTTATGTAAAAGACAAGAGCAAAGGGCGTTGGCCTACACAAAACACACTTCGTAATATTCATTACAACTGACACAAAAACAGTCAAAAAATATATAAAAAACAACCAAGCATATGTGGAGTTGAAGTATTTGTACATAAAAGCAATGCGTTTGTAGCGTTTCTGGGAAGTTTGCCTTTCACACAACTCTGATCCACTTATTTACTCACTTATGTGAACTTCAGCCTACTTTTACAGGACTTACATTTCCCAGATTTCTCTATTTTAATGCAATGAATGTAAGTTTAGATATTCAGTACCTGACACGGAAAGAAGGAAGACGACAAATCCTCTTGTTGCTGCAGATAAACTCATAGTTGCTCCTCTCATCTCTGTGTAACTTCAGAGACAATAAAACATGTCAGCAGATAATGAACACAAGAGATATACAATACCTGTCACATCAATAAACAATTCTACTTATAATGAAGAAGGACGCTGTCTCTAAAGATGCCTCTCCTTTGTGGTCAGTAAGCAGAGCACAGAGGCTGTTAAATGACTACATTTCCTTCCTCTAGATTATTTATACATGATTAGTCGGCAGTTGTGATGTTTTACAAACTATAAACTTACCGAGAGAATAAGATAATAATGTTATGGCCTGTTGGTATTAAACCTGTGTCGCTGCTTCCCACTGACACAAGAAAAGACCACTGAAAAAGAGAAAACTCATTTTAAACTTACTTTTTTAAGCACAAAACACAAGAGAGGTGTTTAAGGTGGTTTGATGTATCAGTTGACACGTCTAGTGCATCTTTAGACGGTAAAATAACCTTTATACCAACAGTGTTCAAAGAGATGGACTGCAGAAGTGTGGGATGCAAAATGTCAAATGCTGAGCACAGTGTTTATTCGGTATTGAGAAACATGTAAGAAAAGTAGATCAGAAACAATGAATTATACAGAAATCAGAATGTAAATAAACTCTCTGAACAAGTACAGCCAAACCTCAGCCTCAGGGACACAGTGGCATCCATTGTCTGGACTGTTTGAGAAATAACTACACAAAGATCCTTTTAAAAGGAACGATGAGCTCATCAAAGACTCCATCGCCAATATGTCCCAGTAAGGTTACACAATATAGTCATTACTGTACTATACATAGTGTGTTCTGCAGTAAACTACTCTATAAACCTGAAGTACAGTAGGACATACAGTAGGTATACAGCAAAGTATTTACACACACTGTGTCTGATTACTTTCAGAGAGTCATGAAGTTGGAGGCCAATCAAGTCCCACATTATAGTAAATGACCTACATTGACTAGGCTGGCTTCAACTTGGCGAAATTCTTTCATTCATCTTTTGTATTGAATTTCTGCAGCAAAAGAAACAAAATGCATGCATTTACTAAACCCAACAAAACAAAAATGTAGAGAGACTTCAAAAGTAACTTGTGCTAATGGGAAACGGGTGCTAATGTCAGAGACCTTGTTCACAGTTTTCTGCTTTTATCTTAGCTGCTACAAACTCTCCTACACCTCAGTGCGCTGTATTTATTTTTAGCTTTCACACCTTTCTCTGCAGAAATCTGACCGCAGAGTGAACAGAGAGAAGTGAACAAGAAAACCACAGACTCTTTAAAATGTGGTCAGTAAACTGCATTTAAGGTCACAGGTCTGAAATTCCTGTTCACTTCACTGGCCCTTCAGACTGCATGATGTCCTTGAATTTCTGCAGCAAAAGAAACAAAATGCATGCATTTACTAAACCAAACAAAACAAAAATGTAGAGAGACTTCAAAAGAAACTTCAGAGCATATCATAATCTATGAGACAATATAGTGTCTATTGTATAAAAGGCAGACGTGACACATAAACTAATGCAGTTTCATTGTGACATTGTGCTGTGATTGACTAAATGTTCTGTTGGAAGAGAACATGTGTTAGTGAGTGTTAGTATAAAACTGTAAAACAGACCGTAGAGGGAGCTCTCAGAGTGATGAAGCCTGAATGTGCCACACTGAAGCTTCACCACTAGAGGACAGTGAAACATCACAGATACTGAATCAGGATGCAGAAACATTTTACCATCCATCACTGATTGTTGAGTCAAATTTTAAGTTTAATTTTGTTTTTTGTTTTTTTAAACTTATTATCATGGACCAGTTGGCCTTTATTTATTAGTGCCAGTAGATACACGGACAGATTGTTGTTGTTGATTGCAAATTGAGACAATCTCACTGTAAATAAAGTCTTTGTTAGGCCTCCAACTAAGGTTTATTATCATTGTTGACAAATCTGTTGATTATTCTTTTGATTAATCGAGTTGTTTATTGGTTTATAAAATGTCAGAAAAAGGTGAAAATGTCGACCAGTATTTCTCAAAGCCCAAGATAATGTTCTCAGATATCTTATTTTTTTCCAACAACCCAAAGATATTCAGTTCACTGTCACAGAGGATAAAGAAACCAGAAAATAATCATATTTAAGATACTAGAATCAAATAATTTTGATTGTTTTATTCTTAAGAAATTACTCAAACCAATTAATGGATCATCAAAAAAATTGCTGATAAATTTAATAGTTGACAGCTATGTGAATAATCATTGCAGCTCTAGACTGTGTTCCTTTCAGCCTTTTCACCCCATTATCCCCATGTCAGATCTACTGGTGTGCATTTCTCTCTACCACCACTGTGTATTTTCTTTGCTGCTTGAGAGTCGCCAAAGTTACAAAGTTGATGCTCATTGTGGCTCTTTAAAGCCAAATAGCCCTGAAACTGTAAGATGCAACTTTTAGCTAATACATCTTTCACAGATGAAAATGTCTCTTCAGAAACTCACTTTACCATGAAGATAAACTTGAGCATGTAGCCCTTGATGAGTAGTAACACATAATCACATCTTTTGTTATCCTGACAATATACCCTCAATTCCATATTTGATACTGACAGAACACCGATATTGTTACTTCACAGCTGTATTACATTTGTTATCACACATACACTCACTGATGAAATGGATAATCATGTAGGTGTGAGTGGTTTTACCTTTACACTATTATTCTCAACGATATATTCTTTCATGCAAAAAATTAAAAATATACTTAGCATTGATTTTCTCCAGGTTATTCAAAGTTAGTTGATTGAGGTTTGTTTTTGGTTTTTTTTAACCTGTCCTGTCCAGCAGTCTGGTTTACAGTGTGAGGAGCTGGACACCATTTTGTGCCAGACAGATTATTATTGAAACTATTGGTTTGTTGTTGTTACCAACATTTTAACTTCTGTACCCTGGACATTTATTCTTTAAACATCAGAGCTCCATATTAATAAGCTCAGGAAATGTCAATAGCTCAAATTGGGGACCAACATCTGATATATTGCAATAGCACAAACTCTTAAAAACAGCTTGTTGTTTCTCATAGAAGCTCTTATTGATGGGCTTTTGTTCTGAAAAGCTTTACAATAAGTGAACCTCGACTTGCTCTGCTTCCATGAATTACGCCAAAAGTAGTTAAATTGACATTTACAGCTCAAATGTATGTTCAATTCCTCTTCATTAAAAACTCTCTGCATCTTCATATCAGCAACATCCCAAATCATAATAATCTATTATGCTGTAGCACATTTCATTGTTATAGTTACAAGAACAGAGTGTGAGCAATAGGCCAAATTAAAAGAACACATTTGGACTTTATTTGTCTGGTAAATAAAATAATATCATGTAAAATAAGCAGAAAAGCTGAAATGTGCACAGAAGCTCCTCATAAGTTAATAAGTTATTTATTAGGTATAATTTCAAAATAACATTTTCCATAACAACTTTAATACTCATATTCTAAACATAACTAATTAATATAATAAACTCTACAGGAAATAATAAGCTTACATAATTTAAGCATGTCAAACATCACCTGTCTATCGGCTGATCTAAACAATAAATTATGTCTGACAGGTCATCATGATTCAGTTCAACCTGCTAACACCACCATGTCGTCCTACTTTGTTTCCATGAGGTGAATCTGCTTCAATCGCATCTGAAGAAAATCACATAAAACTTGTGTAAAGTTAGAGTTTTAAATTTAACTGTAAATCAGAAGTCAGCCTGTTTTATTTGATGCAGGAGGCTCTAACCTGACTGGACTTCACATCATCTCTTCCTGCTCCTCTGTGTCTTCTGTCTGTGCTGCAGCGACGGCCTTCAAGTCTGAGACGCTCTCATATGTAGGACCAGAGTCTAACTGAAGGGAGAGACGACATAAATTTACTTTCCAGAGCATTTATGAGCCAAGTTATTCTAACTGTGATAAAGGGGACATTTTGTCAACAGGACCTCTCTCTCTCACCTCTATCATCTCTGCAGGTTCATTTGGTTCAGAGGTGGAGCTCAGAGTTTTCTTCTTCCTGGATTGAGTCAAACATACAAATTTTAATATCATGAAATTCACAACACTAAAATTAAAAGAAGTTTGAAAGTAAAGGGCCGGTGACTGAACTGGTTTAATTGTTTTACCTCGTCCACAGATTCAGGAGAAGCAGAGGAATCAGCATCAAGACCACCAGAGTCAACCTGATGATATTCATTATTAATGATGAATTCCCAAGAAATACAGACAGATATGTGATATTCCTCATTAGCAGGATTCGAGGATTGATAATATACTTTCCCAGTTGATACTGTCTGTTAATCAGTCAGTCAGTGTTATCCACCTCTGACATGATGGAGGCTCCTCCTTGAACACAGCTACAGAAAAACAGTCTGAAAATGTAGACAGGAAATTTTCTTTTTACCAGGTATGTGAGTGAGGACATTTTGGTTTTTACATATTAACATGTGAATCAGGTCTGGTGCAGTAAACGTCTGTGTATGCAGCTGAATGCAAAAACTTACCTGCCACAACAATCAGATGTAAGGTGGAGTTATGACGTCCTCTTCTGTTCTGGGCTTCACAGTAATAATTCCCACTGTGTTCAGCTCTGAAGTCAGTGATGGTGAAGTTCTGTCCTGATGCTTTTGGTGAGTCTTCATTCTCCTTGTACCAGGTGTAATTAGCTGCTGGGTTAGCATCACTGCTGCAGGTCAGAGTCACTGAACTGCCCTCCACTATCTCAGCAGAGGGACTCACTGACACAGAGGGAAGCTTTGGAGCATCTGCAGGAGTTTTAACATATTTTGACTTAAAATGACAATGATTTTGTAAAACATAGTCTGTTTTTTGTTGATTGTTTATATTCTAAAGTTGTTGTAAATGTTTACTCCTACTACTAAGAGAAAATTAAAGCAAGTAAAACGTCTCGGGTTATGTAGTTAAGTTACCCTTGTTCCCAGAGAAAGGGGGACACTGCGTCAGACACGGCAGGGGAGAGCCACCGAAGATCCACAGTGAGTGAGTCTGGATGCCGCCTGACTGCAGACCCTCGGGGCAGGTAGTACGGCGTGGACTCCATGATGGCAGGTGCGTCCCGAACGTGTAAACAGTGGGATAACATCACCAGTTGCCACGGTGGACCTCGGTCGGCCTCCGGGGGGCCAAATGGAAGGACGGATGGAGACGTGGAAATAGGCGTCCTTTAGATCTATCGTGACAAACCAATCCCTGGATTGGATGTGCGTCACAATGGCGGGGATGATGAGCATCTTGAACACGTATCTCCCCAGAGACCGGTTCAGAACCCGCAGATCTAGGATCGGGCACAGGCCTCCATCCTTCTTGGGAACTATGAAGTACCGGCTGTAGAAACCGGACTCGCTGGCCAGCGGGGGATCGAACTCCCCTTTTCCAGCAGCGAGTGAACTTCCTGTCCCAGCACCAGGCTTTGCTCTGGGTGTACCATAGTCTGGACCACCCCATAGAATCTGGGGGGATGGACCCGGAACTGCAGTCTGTACCCTTCGATGACGGTGCGTAGGACCCATGGAGATATGCACGTCATGTTCCGCCGCGCCTCTGCGAAATCCTCCAGCGGAACCAACCCCTCGGGGCTAGTGGCGGGTGCCTCGTGCCGATCTCGGACGGTCTCCTGAAGCGGGCCGCCAGAAAAAGGCCGCTGATGACCTGCAGTCTGGGAGCCGATGTAGTGTCTAGTACTCATGCATTTGATTGTATCATTTATCTAATGTCTGTGCATTCCACTCACAGCGGTTTAAAGTGGCAGCTGTATCAACAAGATAAAGGGTCAGTGACCTTCTACAGGAAGAGTAGTGATGGAATTTGACTTCTGACCCTTTGTTTTACAACCTAAATAGTACTATACCCTTTAAGGGGTTGACCTCTCACCTTACAGACCCAACCTTTTTATGGTATTAACAGATGTTTGAACATGTCCTATATAAGCTATGTGTAATGAACAGTGAGGCAGAGTGGCAATCGGGCTGGGTCACTCTCCAAGCTGCTGCGCAGAGCTTGTAAAATGATGCTGAACTCTTTTGCTTTAATAAATTTTTGAGATCAAGAACAGTGTCAAGCGGATTTCTTCTCAACACGTCACCGCAGCATTATTGTTGGACACCACAGAATCTGGCACCCCAGATGGGACCGTGTTGTGCCTAAAGTCATCGTTCCTGCAGGCTCCGTCGAGCTGACTCCCGCTCCAGACACTGGCGTATATGGTGAGTTCTCACTAAAACTGTGGCTGCGGGTCAGTTCGTGTGTCTGAGAGCGTTAAAGGGTACACCGGTTCGATCCCATGTGAGTGTTTGCGGATGGATGTGTGAGAAGACTCCGTTCTAAATTTTGAGTGCGTTGTAGGTGACGCAATGAGTGTGTGTGAATGTAGTGAAGGAAGATAGATAGAAATAAAAGGAAGAAAAAGGAACAGCCTAGGTAACGGACAGTGAGCTGAAATAGCTTTGCAAACCTTAAGAATATGGGCCCTCAGATTCTTATAACAGTAAGTCAGATGGGATTGAGGCTACTGTAGCGTGAGACTAGGCTTTAGGGAAATAGGCAAATTGGAATAAGGAAAAAAGAGAGTGCAACCCTGGCCAGGGTCATTCGGTCTGAGCAAATTTAGTTAGAGTAAGGAAGGATATAGTATAAGGAATAAGGAAAATAAGGATTAGGACGCCGCAGATCTGGACAAAAAGCCCTTTAAAAAAAGGCGATCTTAGATGGGCCACAAATCCTGGAAAGGAACTAGGTGACTTTTCGGGTCCGTTCTGGGAACTGGGAGTTAGTAGAATAACGTTTGATTGAAGTTACCGCCGCTTCATGTGTTGACTGAACAATGTCCGAAGTAAGCCTCTCATTAAATATCTACTAACTCGAGGTAGCATAAATTTAGGAAGAAATAATAAAGGAAATAGTTAAGGAAAAGGAGCGGCGGAAGCATGCTTAGTGTGAAAGAATGCATTATTGTTGACTGGAGATCTACGGTGTGTGTGAGAGAGAAATAGGAGAGGGTGTAGTGTGTGTGAAGAGCTGTGGCTCTGCTGTGTCTCTGCTGTGTATGAGAGGATATGTGGAGGATGATAGGTGAGGATTAAGGGGATTGTATACATGTAAGATAATAGAAAAGGGGAATTTGGCCAAGGGGAGTTGTGTTATAAGATTTGTTAAAGTCACATTGATTATATGGGGATTGATGCTGCTGTACGGATTGGGTTATTTCATAATCAGCAGTAATTTTGTTTTAGCGTAAGTTACTTCTATGTAACCCTAATCTATATACCCTTTTCTAAAGGCATCTTCATGTGGTATTTAACTTTCATGTACTTTGTGATTACACAAAAGGACTAAGTTGCTGTTGTGAGTGTTTTTGTTTTTGTTCTCCTGTGGTTTGAGAGAGAGAGAGAGGCAGCGCTGGTCAGTGCATTAGGTGACAGAGATTGCAGCCCCGGAGTCTGGCCAGTACTATTCAATCCACAAACTCTTTACAATGCCTGTGTGTAGGTGTTTATATTCATTGACTATTATCACTGTTGATATACATTTAGTTGGTTTCCTTCCGGGGGATATTAGAGACACATTTTAAGAAGGGCTGATGGAATTTAGAAGAAGGACATAGGAGATCAGATCTCTGATGAAAGTGAAGGTGGAGACAGTGATGAAGAGTGGGAGTGTAAAGGTGTTTCAGTTTTAGGGGGATTTTATCCTGCAACAACTACAGAAGAAATAGAATAAGACATGGATCAGTGCATCATGCTTGGAGAAGTTAATTAATCCAGAAGAAATAAGAGAAGTACTCAAGGCTTAGATCAGACTTGCAGGCTCTTCCTCTACGTGAGGCAGACCTGGAGTATTGGACTGAGGGGTCTTGTTATCGTGAGGGAGATAAATTGTGTGCCGGCTATGCAGTAGTGAAAGCTCAAGGAACTGGATTTGTTGTTGAGAAAGCTGAAGTAATACCAGAGCCTGCGTCTGCACAGCTTGCGGAACTTGTGGGGTCTAACAGAAGCATGGTTATTGGCTGATTCTGCATGAGCGCATAATGTATGTCATTTGTTTGGAGCAGTGTGGAAAGGTCGGGGATTTAAGAAAACGGATGGTTCTCCAATACAACATCATGCACAAATAATAAAACTGTTGCATGCTATGATGAGGCCTAAAGAGATAGCGATAGCTAAATGTGCAGCTCATAAAACAGATGTGTCAAGAGTGACACAAGGGAACAAAGCTGCGGATGAAGCTGCAAAAGCTGTAACAGGAGCTAACAAAGGGGGCAAGGTTCTTTTGGTCACTCATGGGGTGGACTTGGAAGACAAAATTACGCTTAAGGAGGTGATTTTGATGCAGGAAGCTGCTCCTATGTCTGATAAACAGTTATGGCTAGACCGAGGTGCTGTTAAGGATTCTAAGGGTCTTTGGAGAGATCATGAAGGGCTGCTATTGACGCCTCTGGACCTGTGAGGTCTGATGATTGAGGAAGCACATGGGTTAGCTCATGTTGCAAGGGGGAAGGTTTTTGGGACGTCTAACGCCTCATGAACTGGTCACAGGAAGAAGGATGCCTACGCCTTGTTTACGAACAAGCGGCAAGGATCCAGGATGTTTCTGACAGGCAAAGGAGAGAAGAGGTGCAGGAGAAGCTTGAGGAGCAAAGAAGGAGCACAGTGAAACCTGGGGACAAGTGTAGAACAGCTAACAGCTGTCCAGGTTAAAAGGTCTCCGACGTGGTATCATTTATCACATTGTGTTAAAGCGCCAAGTAAAGAGGTGCCACTCGTGGACAGCCAAAATGTTGAAGGCTCAAGAGAGCCAGATGATAATATCCAGAATCAAAACCCAGAAGGAGATGTTGTCCATTCAGTAGGACAATGATGACGATCATGTGTACACTTCTGATAAGGCCAGATATGACCTGGCAATTGATGGGCAGGAAAGAAGATTTGGGGTCATTGACTTTCAATATGTCCCAGAAACAGCGGAGCCTATTTCAGTGGAATGTGAAACCGCAGAGGTCACCAAGGGCTGTGCCTCTGTTACAGGAGAAGCCAGTGTTCCACTTAGATAAAACAGCCCCAGGCCAGTTAGGAAAAGAGTCAGACCAAAACGTTACGAAAGCTAAGATTGAAGTACCTCTAGGAGAGTCAGCTCAGCTCTCCTCAACAGTCTCTAGAAATATAAATGTAACACTTTTGACTACAGTGGCGCCTCAGATGGTTTCCCTGACGCCGACTTTATTGTCTACTGTGGTAGAGGTTAAGTTTGGAGGTTTGGCATATCTTCCTTGTAAGTGTGAAAGAGGGAATACCAGTGGTAAGATGCCTCCCAAGTGGATAAATAGTCATGGTAAAGATGTGTTATCAGGACAGGAGTGTGTGCCCCCTAGTCAAAGAAAGTATTCTCTGTTTAATGATATGAGACGGTGGAGAATTGTGGGTGATTGTTCACTTTTGTGTGGTGTAATGCCACCTGGGAAGATTTAGGGGAATATAGTTGCATTTGGTTAAATCCAGAGTTGATGCTTGTTCCAATCGAAAGCATTGGATAAGGGGTTATGTGACCCATAGGTGACGCTTAGGATGAAAGATTTAGAGCCAATTGAAGTGTCACAAGTCACCAAAGCAGCTTAGTTATTTCAGCAGGAACTTCAGAAGAACTGAATGTTGTTACAATAGCAGTAACAACTATTGTCAATAAGATGCAGATGCTGATTACAACCTTGAGGGAAGTAAAGGGTGAAGGGAAACACTGGAACGAGAACAAGTGGCAGAGTAAAAATGGTAAAGAGAAGAGGAATGGAATGTAGGAAAGAAGAGGGAGAAAAAGAAAGTTATGAAGAAGGATAAAATGACATGGGAGAGAAGAAGAAGGGGAAAGAGAGAGAAAAACTGAATGGAACGAGAGAGGAGCGTAAAGCTGAAGGTAAAGGCAAGTTGAAAAGGAAAGTATGAGCAAGTGAAGTTTGATGGAAGGAGAAGGACGGAAGAAAGAGAAGGCTAGTAGAGGTGACAAAGTGGACCCAGAGGAGTAAAAATGGGAAGATATCCATTTTCATATTAAGCTGTATTTTCATGTATTGTGTTTTAATTGTCATGTGTTATTTTGCAAAAGATACTGGTTGGTGTTTTCTTTTCTTCCAGAGTAAAAGGGAATGTACAGATGGGGATTCAGATACTCACACAAGGACAATATGAATGGACTTGGGACAAAGAAGGTGTGGACATGCCTGGACTGCATCGACACTACACTGAAAGTCGACACCGCTGAGGAGCTGCAGTGGAAAACCTTCCTGTGTCTGCTTTGATGTACATGTTTGACTGGATAATACTTAAGTAACTATCATGTCCTTTTTGGTGTTAATTGTATGAAGACTTATACTGTTAGTTATGGGAGTTAATACATGGGGACCTCAGGTTTTTCTTTCTTTCTTGATGCTTAGGGATATAGGGTCTAGGCAGGGACAGGTCCGTTGGAGGGTCCGATGGGTTGACTAGCCTGAATTCGGACATTGTTTTGATTTTATTTAAGTCCCTGAGGTTTTCATATGTATTGACTATACCAAATCTTTGAATAGACTGATAAGGATGTTTTTATGGATAAATTGGAGTACCATATGTGGCCGCCTAAGGCAGAGGGGCCGTGAGAAAGTTTTCCTGTCTAGATTGTTTTGAGGGGTAATTTGGAATGAAGGCTGCCAGACGGGTTTTTCGTTCTCACACTCCACAAAGTTGATAAATGGGTAAAATACAACTGTAAGAAGCATAAATTGGAAGTTATCATTTCGAGACTCATTTCGTCTCGAAGGGAGGAATATGTGGTGTCTAGTACTCATGCATTTGATTGTATCATTTATCTAATGTCTGTGCATTCCACTCACAGCGGTTTAAAGTGGCAGCTGTATCAACAAGATAAAGGGTCAGTGACCTTCTACAGGAAGAGTAGTGATGGAATTTGACTTCTGACCCTTTGTTTTACAACCTAAATAGTACTATACCCTTTAAGGGGTTGACCTCTCACTTTACAGACCCAACCTTTTTATGGTATTAACAGATGTTTGAACATGTCCTATATAAGCTATGTGTAATGAACAGTGAGGCAGAGTGGCAATCGGGCTGGGTCACTCTCCAAGCTGCTGCGCAGAGCTTGTAAAATGATGCTGAACTCTTTTGCTTTAATAAATTTTTGAGATCAAGAACAGTGTCAAGCGGATTTCTTCTCAACACGTCACCGCAGCATTATTGTTGGACACCACACCGACCTTCTGGCCGACTGCCGCCCCTTGGGGCGCGTTACCTCGCGTCCCAAGCCGCTCGAGGGGGACCGCGAGAAGCCACACTCTGCTTCTGGTTCTGACTGTGGGAACCGGTAGAGGGCTGAGATGCTCTCGCCGCGTCAGCCGAACGGGACCCCAGTTCCGCCATTTCCTCCTCAGAGGGGCTCCCTCTTTGGGCCATATCCTGAAGCAGGTCCGCCTGGTAGGCCTGCAAGACCGCCATGGTGTGCAGACTCGTGCCAGCCTGGCCGGCCGCCATAACGCTTTCCCAACCAGCGCTGAAGTCACCCGGCATGGTCTGGTCGGTAGCGCTCGCTCATGGAGAGACGACGCCAGACGAGGGGAGAGGTAACTCGCCAGAGCCTCTTCCACCCGCGGCATTGTTCCGCGGTCTTTAATCCCTGCCACATTGCTGTACTCCAACAGCTGAGAAGTAGACAGCTGGCCGGAGAAAGGTTTATCCCAAGACTTACATAACTCATTATGTAAGTCTGGAAAAAAATGGCAAGGATCGGCGTGGGGATGCTGAGTGGCTCCTCAGGAAGCGATCATCCAGTTATTCGGCACAACACCGGCATTAAGCTTCCTCACAGCCTGTGGCCAATCAAGGTTGAGTTTAGCCACAGCATCACCACTTCCAGCAGCTCATCATAGTCAGGCGCGGCGCTCTTCTGATGACGTCGGCCCGACACCCGGAAGTCTTCCTCCTCCTCCATGACGCTTAGCACATCTAGCTCCTCAGAGCCAGAGTGCAAAAGCCTCGCCGAAGTGCGTCCCTGAACGGAAGAAGCCGAGAAACGGGCTTTCGACCGGGAATGAGGGGAGTTGCAGTCAACAGACGAAGGAAGAGAAAGGGCATCAACCGTCTCGATATCTTCCAGCCGATCTTGCTGCGACCCCCATGACTGAAACCGCCGAGCCGCCTAAGCGATCGCGGGGCCTGTGCCACGTGGAGAGCGTATCTGGCCATCCTCAGAGAAAAGAGCCATACGGGACCTCAGTACCCGCATGGGCAGGGCCTCGCAATGGTCACAAACAGCTTCTCTCAAGAACTGCCGTGGCGTGCGGCAGGCCCAAACAAGCAACACACAGCTCAGGAGAGTCTCCTACCGTGATCAAGCGCAGGCAGGGAGACACACATCTTCGGAACTCCGGTTCAACTCTGAGGACACACTGCAACTTCCAGGTAGGTTCACTTCTTTAGCCAGGATGTGGAAGCTTTCCACTAACCACATTAACCAAAGTGCCTGCTGAATAGAAAAAGGCTAATGTACCTATGTGCCGGCGTGCTTATATACGCCTACGGTTACCGTCACATGCTACTGTTCTCACTAAGCCAATAGGATTGGAGTACTTTTCATTCGCATTCAGCCCTGCCACGCCTAAAGGCGTTCCCATAGTGTTGTCACCGACGCAGTTCGAGTTCCCCTCGAAGGGGAACAATACATTCTCATTGTGTTTTATGTTTGATTATTATTGCTGCCATGAAGATTCAGATATTTCTGCACTCACCTTTATAGCAAAGCTGTTTTCTGTTTTTAACTTTTATATTGACTATTTGCTATTTATTATGGGAATAACTATCCCTCATTCCAATTTTTGTAGAGTTTAAAAATTAAAACAAAAAGCTTGAATGAACTAAATTGAAAGATTGAAAATACATTTTGTTTGTAATAAATGTATCACGTTTACGAAGAGGAACTAAAAAATGTGTAAAAGGTAAAACTGAGTTGTTCTTGATATTTTTGTGAAAGCTTTTAAATCAGATTACATTATTTTAGTGGAATAATTAGGAGTGAACTCACACTGAAGGAGAGGGGAACAGCTCATATCCTGATACAGCGCAAGAATAGCTGTCTGCAGGATGAAATGGATGATGTAGATGAAAATAAACTGTCTTTTCCTTCATTTTCTGTCCGTTTTTGTACCAAATGTAGGAAGGACGATCAGGCAGTCGACACTTGCTGTGACAGGTGAGCTCAGTCCAGTTAGAATACTGGTTTACTGTGGATCTCCTCACATGTACCTGGAGCTGTGGATCTTTGATTAACAAACAGAAATTTTATTTTTAGAACTGACTTTCAGGTTAGTTCTTTTACTATCCCTTTTACTAAGTGGGAAACTTGATTTGAAGTCAGGGCACATGATAAGTGTCACATAAACAACCCAAGTACAAATGCAAAACAGACAAAAATATAGTACTCTAAAAACACCTAAAAACATTAAAAAGTCTCTAAAATGCAATTAGCTAAAATAAAATACACACTGGCTGTGACAGACAAAGTGACTCCAGGTCAACCAGTAAATGTCCCTGTTAAAGTGTTGAACCTGAACTTGTACTCAGCGGAGTCGCTCTCTCTCAGGTCTCTGATTCTCAGAGTGCAGAAGTTGTTTCTACATTGATGCTGCTGTTTCCAAATTCAACATATTGATCATTTCTCTCTTTTGTGAACCAGATTATAGTATGGTCGTCATTTATTGTGAATGGGTATCTGTAGGTGCAGTTTAAGTCCACTGTTGATCTTTTTACAGCACAGATCAGTGTGTAAATCACTGCCCAGCCATTCTGCCTCTCTACAACTGAAAAACAGATGAGTAGGAATCCAAAATCTGATCCATAACAACATCAGAAAACAGACTTCATTTTACTTATTTATTTTTGTAGAACTTAACTGAACTACTGTACATTTACAAAACTACTTCTAGAGGGGCCGAACCATTTGCTACGGAGTAACTGGTGTAACTAAAACTGAAAAAGAATAAAGTATTTTATCAAGTGTTTCTCTTTTAATGATGTCATAGGAATTTTTATCACTATTGGGTGTTTCAGCTTTGATCCAATCATTTAAGTCATAAAAAAGTCTCTGTATGAGGGGTGGAGCAGGAAACCGTTAAAAACTTTTTGGTGAAAGTGCTTACTTAAACCTTGTATTTAATGTTTTTTGGAGCTCTGACATTAAAACCTTAAAGTCACTTAGTAATTTTTTCCATTCAGTCGGTGCTCATCGAGAAAGAAAGAATTAGATAGAAATAATCTGACACTGACTCAAACATTGTGCTTGGGAATAAAACAGGTAGTTTTCCTGCAACCCCAAGTGAATAAGTGATTTTACACAATTAAAAAGGTTTTCCATCAACTTAATTACATAAAAGCAGAAATATGTGCGAAAAGACTTCACAGTTTGAGACTCAACAAGAGGAGAAGCACAATGATTAACTGATTAGCATCATTCTTGTCAGACTCCCTCCTCCTCCCCAAAATATCACTGCATTGTGCTAAATGTGCCCACAGGAGTAGTATATCACTGTCAGCTTTATGCTCCTCGAACCCCCCCCTCCCCTTCCGGTCCCCCTCCCCTTCCGGTCCCCTCTCCCCAGCCTCGTGAACGCGCTTTTATTAGGGTGGGGGTTTTATGACCCGAGGTGGCGGATGGGGGTTGCGAAAACAGACACATAGTAAAACCCTATAAAATTCATGACATTACAGTTACCCCTATTAATTAAAATATAATATATTATAACACAAACATATTCACAAACATTTATAAACCCTATAAAATGTATGATATATCATTTAACTAATTACACCTACATGTTATTTAGATTATGCCTCACTATTACATTGGGGGGAGAAGTCTAGAGTGTATGGGGCACTGTGTGTGTGTGAGATTCATTGATAATGCGATTTATTTCTTGACATCGCCTCCCACATAAGTGTTTCTGCAGAGCAGTCATTGTTTGTCAGGGTTTATCTTTCTACATGGCCCACTAAGGGGCGGCAGCAATACCGTAACAAGAGTAACTAACGATTCATTTCATAGTCGGCCCATGCATTAAAGCCGAGAAGACGTGATCGTGAGCGGCGCTGAAGTTTATTTTTACACATAGCCCGTGTTAGGGGCTGTTGTACTGCAACAACGTGTCTAGTTCAATGCGTGTGCAATTCAGAGAACCAGACTACGGTGGGTGCCCGCCAGTATAACAACGACGTCTCGCTGATTGACCGACATGACATTCCAACCGTAATTGCTGTACGCAGTAGTTTAACATAACATTGTCGCGATCGCCAAGCCCAATAGACAGAACAGCCCCTTCTCTCGTGGTATCGAGATGTAATTAATCATAGGAATGACAATTACCGGTACAAAAACATTATATTAAAAACCAGAAACATATAAGAACACATAAATTATATAGTATCATTTGTTATTCGTGTATTTGGGAGGTTTTTAAAATATATTTAAAACAAGACCCTGCGGCGCAATGCATTATGGGACTTCCTGGGGGGCGCGGTCTTCAAACCATCGTTCGCATTTGAGTACTTTACGCTTTTAATTCTTTAATGAAATACATGGGTTTGATCGATGTAATGTTATATGTATAGGACTAATTATCGTTATGTGATATGTATGATGTTTTCGGCAATATTGTTTACAGTCAGACCAGTAAAAATGATCTGTATTGAATCTTCCTGTACGGTGGCGTCACTGAGCGACTGGAGGGGGTTCCCTATACGTAACACCGGGGATTACCCCATCCGACTGATGAGAGTGTAAATCAGAAGCATTTCATCTGTGTTTAAACATGTATTTTTATGTTACATAAACAATCCGTTCACTTAACAGCGACGTGTAAAAAAGAAACAGCCCGTGACTTGTCGCTAATCGTAAATAGGATGGCGATATTTTTTTTGCTCGCTTTAAACTCATGGTGATACCTTGATTCGGATGTGTGAGTGGTTATTTATCGCTCTTGATTTAGAATGAATAGAGAACAACAACACACGAGATTCTCACAAGATGTTTACAAACGATAGTATGAATATTTTCGTTCTTCTGAATCTCTCGAGATGGCGTGTAACCCGCTTTCATTGCCATAGAGAGGAGAAAAACACATAATTGAAGAGTGCAACCATACGCGACTTCTCGCCTGTGTTTAAACATGTATTTAAAGTTACACAAACGACTCGCTTTCATTGACAGAGAGAGAAGCATTTTATTTTAGACCTAAGTTAAAAACCTTCTCAGTAACAACATGTTTCAAATCCGCGAGTGATTTTTTCGTTCTTTATTTAGCCTACTGAATGCAATATGGGATTTCCGGGGGGTCGCTGTCCCTTAGCTCACGGTTTCATTGTAATTTGTCATAAGAATGGCAATTATCAGTACAAAAACATTATATTAAAACCAGAAACATGTATCAACACCTAAATTATAAAGTATCATTTGTGATTCGTGTATTTGGGAGGTTTTTAAAATAAATTTAAAACAAGACCCGGCTGCGTAATGCATTATGGGACTTCCTGGGGGGCGCGGTCTTCGAACCAACGCTCGCGTTTGATCACTCTACGCTTTAATTCTTTATTGAATGCTGGGGGTTGATCGCTGTAATGTTATATGTATAGGGCTGATTGTTGTTATGCGATGTGTATGATGTTTCGGCAACATTGTTTTACAGGCAGACCAGTAAAAGCGATTTGTCTTGTATTTTTCCTGTCCGGCGACGTCACTGAGCGATTGTGGACCCCATACACATCGTATGTCGCAGATCATCAGGGATTCCCCACCGCTTGATAAGAGCGTACGCGATATAAGAGTATAATCAAAACGCTGTCCGCCTATGTTTAAACATGTATTTTTTATGTTACACCGATAGTCCACATACTTAACAATGATGACGACGAAGTTAAAAGAAACAGCCCGTGGACTTGTTGTGAAGACGGCTGAAATAGTGTTATTTTCCATGACAAGCATCGCATCACATTCGGCTCTTCGCTTGGCTCGATTAGGAGGCTTATCATTTGAAAACCAATATAGTATGAAACTATACACTAGTGTTTGCCGACTCGCATTGAAAAGCTATAATTATTCAGCCGCCTAAGCTCCTGATTATGTGAGAGAACATGAAATTATATTCCTATGCTTCTGTCATTTCAAAGGACACCAGAATTATGCATCAATGGTTGAGGGGTTGTTATTGATTTATTTTGGATATATTATTTTATGTGTTTTTTTTTCCTAAAAATAGATTCTATGGGGTTAACTGGTTAACAACGAATGAGTTAAGAACAGGGTCCGTCCACATGACACAACAAAGGGTTTTCTGGTGACACAACGTGAGCGCCGTGTTTATGCATTTCTGCATAGTTTCTCGCGGATGTAGGAAGTGATACATCCCTCGACGTGTTAAAAAGCAGGCGCCTTTTGCTCTATGTTGTCATAGCGAGTCTTCTAACAAACGTCTGATTACTGTTAGATCTTACGCTGATTGATCCTGTTTACCATACCGTCTGTCGATCAATAGCCAGATATTTGTTGGTTGTTATAAATAAGCGCAATACCTTTTGTAGCTGACGCACCATAGACCTGTCACAAGTACACATCTGATTGCATTTGAAAGAACGATTGTAGAAAAACATCTCTCAGTTAAATGCAGTGCTCCGATAGTCTAGTCTACGCTGCTTAGGGCCTCGGAGATGTAAATATCTTAACATCATTGCTGTAGCCGTAAGGAGACCATCCTGTAGATCTTTATGTGCTACTTACACCGCGATACCTCCTGCAAACATGCGTAATATAGAATTTAGACAAGATGTTTTTCCCATGCTATGTGACATGTAGCGACAGCTGCATATAAGTGTTACAGACATCTGTCTGTCTTTTATCTGCATGTGATGGATTGTTTAAGACTGTTTTACCGCTCAGTGACTTTATTAGTGTGATTTAAAGTAAAGTCGAATGGTGTATTTGTATTAAAATTGTATTGTGATTTGTAACACATCTAACCGAAATTAGATGAATAATGTTTAAGTTCAATGCATTATCCGCTAAAAATGTTCGCTGTCTCAGCCCCTGCACATCCGTGGTGCAGTTCCCCTATTGTTTTGTTCGCCTATGTATCGTATATGGGTTTACCAAGGGTATGAATAGATTAAATCTAGCATACTTCTTATAAATCTTAATAAAATTGTGATACATTACATCATAACATATGAGCATATGTATATTTATAAAAACTATTTAACCCCTATTATATACATATATAGTAATCTTTCTAACGACTGATTTCCTCAGCCAGAGATGTCTCAATGCAAATGGGTTTAAGGTTGTAAAGGTTGTAAATAAGACTAGGTGTGAAAACGGGGCCGTGCTTTAAGGTATAAGAATGAGTAAAAATCATCCTGCGAGAACTTCACTTTTTCGGGTCGGAGTCTCTGGGGCCTTTTGCAAGCTGTTTCACTACAGATTCTCTCCAAAGATGTCTCTAATCGGCGGTGAGTTAAAAAACAAGATTAAATACTGATGTATCTGCTATTTATCCGATTTGTCTGATTTTTCTTTTTTAATATAAAAGTTTATATCAAACAGCTCTAAATTCCGTGAATGTTTCCCGAGATCGACGTAGAAGGAAGGAGACAACGGATAGCTCATTTTTAGGTAAATAGTGTTTTCTGGTTATATTATTGAATGTTATACCTAGAGCGCTTTTAATGTAAGCTTCGTAATCTCATATAAACTGTTTATTGTATTACAGAACAACATCATTTATTTGACAGAGAGCGACCGCCGCATGACGGTAAGATAATTTAAATTGTATTATTGTCCCCGCACTCACATCGTGTAGTGTTTTGGAGTAGGCTGTGTGTAATCATTGGTGTAGTCTCACGTGATACGCTGGTATCATCCGTATACTCATTAGGATTAGTCATAGATTTCCTATACCCCCACTTAAAATAGCGAGATGATACGTAGCATTGTCGCTTTATGACATAACTTTCACATATTCATTCATAAAGCCATCCCCGCTTGTGTTACGAGGTCTCAATGCACGCTTTGGACTTCCGCGCCTTTAGCCAGGATCTGACGTCAGTTTGGCAAACAACAACAATATGCGGAGTTCATTCGGTCCCCAATTAAAATTAAACTAACTTGGATCATTGAAGGAGATGTGAAACGCTGTTTATTGTTATTACTGTTACTGAAAAGTCTCAGCTTGTCCATTATTGATAATAATAGTTGTGACTTGCACTGTGAAACGTGTATTGATGGGGTTGGGTTGTTTAGGGGTCTATACTCTAACGCATAGGATAGTATAACATGCTGATGTTTATGTGTTTTATAGCCCTTAACTGTGTCTCGTATGCCCCACTACTGATCGATGAACACAATGTTACGACGCAAGGGGGTTGCAGAACTGAATCTCTGAGGGATAATCGAACTTATCCTGAGCCTGAAGGTACATATACCCCCAAGCTTGTTTTATCACATGTATAGATATCATGTATAGATATAGATATATATCATTATATTGAATCTTTTTTTATTTGCATGTTTATACCTCTCTAATTACATCTCCTACAGCAATAACGGTGCATCCTTCCCCAGATGACATCATAATCATATCGGATTCTCAAGAGATAGGTATGTAGTTATAGGTTATGTTGTTTTAGAGATTAAGAATAGAAGTGTATAAATAAATAACTAATAACTGTCTTGTCTTTTGGGGTTTTTGTTTTGTTTGTTTTTTTACATGTTTTTTCTCTAGAAGAAACCGGTTGTCCTACAGATCTACATGCCGTATACCCAGACACCATACAGCTTTCTGATGTTGCTCAAAATGTTGCTCCCGATCTGGTAGAGCCCGCCTTGGATTTTGAAGACCCTATTCTTCCAATCGAATGGTCTGACGCTCAGATTGTACATTGGAGCGGGACGAACAATTGGTCGACACGGAGTCTGCCAGTGTTTCTCAACCTTTGGGGACACCTGTTTCTTCACATGATACATGCCGTTGGACCGACGATCAGCTCTCGCCTTGGCATGCCTGTGTCTTTCCTGAGGATTCGTCACACAGTAAGCCCTCTACATCTGTATATGACAAGCATCCTACACAGCAACCTACAGTAACATTACAAGCCCGAGAGTATCAACGTTTGATTAGACTCTGTAAAGCCAATTTGTATACCAGTAGAGTTACAAAATCTCTAATTGTTAAGAATACAACGCATTTAGCCTTCTTAACACTAAAGGCCCATCAGCAGATTAGAAAAGAGAGTCTGCGATTTAGGAGTGAATATTTAGAGTTAAAAGCTAGAATAGATCACATGTCACAAAATTCAAAAGCCTAAGAGTTTCTAGTGTCTGATTTTTTCATAGTGTATTAGTTGCGTTTTTTAATCATGAGTCGTAAACGTCTGTGCAAATCCTTTCACCAAAAACGTATCTCCCCTGTAACAAGCGATGAAAGTGATTATGATGAATCGGATTTCTCTAATATCTCAGATGTAATGCGGGAGTTTAATCGCTGTTTCGACCATACGGATTTAGAATATGAGGAGCGTCAGCTCTGGGATGATGCGATAGCATATGACCAGCCTATGTCCGATTTAGAACAATATTTAGATGACGACGAATGCGATTTGGGTGTGTCTGCTGTTGAAAGTCTTCATCACTTGCATAACATGGGTATTTTGACGGGGGATGTCTCAGATTATATCGAGCCGGAGGACGTCGTTTCCTCCACGGTCGCTTACTCCACACCCCCTGCGAACGCTGAAATACCTAGCACACCACACACAGATGTTGCACACACTTTACAGACAGGAGCGTCTCATCCGTCATACACAGGTGCTAGTTCTATGACCGGAAGACAAAATAACCAAGTCGACTGTATAACAAGTGAACAAAACCATCGGTATAGTCGTGAATTGTCTGATCTCATACATAAGGTCGGGGGCACACATGGTTTTAATATTACAGAGAGAAAAAAATTTAATGGTGTAGAGATTAGACACAGGCTAAAGTTACCCTCTGTCACTCCTGAAAATCTGCGTGAATCATTGCATGCTTTAAAACACCAATTAACAGAAGTTGTCGATTTTTCATCAAGACTGGCTGCTCCTGACGGACAGCTAAATGTAGTTTTGCGAGGACACTCCATGGCTAATGATGCGTGTTGCATTCTAAACGCTGCTGACGACTATAACACATCGACGTTTCTTAATGAAGTTGAACAAATTATGCAGAGCAATTCCAGAATGGCATCTGACTCCAACTTGGATATTGTTGTCACAATGGTATTTAACAAGCGCGGGGGTGGTGGGGTACGGTTAAAATTAGGAAACATCCCATACGACGACATTATACAAAAGAAATCCGCGTGTCTTTACGTACCCACAAATACTGACAATAATTTGTGTTTTTCCTACTGTGTCTCACGCTCTCTGCATCCTCATATGTCTAAAGTACAACTCGGTCAGCATGCACAACAACTCCAAACAGATGTCGGTTTTAATACAAATCATAAAGTGTCCCTGTCTGACGTATCTAAATTTGAAAAGTTTTTGGATGTCAAGATTATTGTGTTTCATCACAATCGCGGCACAAAAAAACTGGACTTGTTTCAGACGCGTGAACAAATACACCCTAAAACAGTGTGGTTGTATCTGCACGACGAACACTTTTACCTGATAGAGAAAAAAACTGCATTTTTTGGGAGTTCTTACGTCTGTGATTTCTGCTATAAATGCTATGCAACCAAAGACGGCCATAAATGTAAACACTATTGCAACGTGTGCTTTTCTGATGGATGTTATATGCAGAGTACTTCTGGCATTTGTTCAGACTGTGGTCGCTATACAGATCATCAGAATGTTTTAACAGACATAAAACCGTGAGAGATACAGCTGTGTACAAGGGCTTTACATTATGTGAACGCTATAAATACTGTCGAGACTGCGGACATCATTTTTCTATAAAAAAAGGGGGTGTAATGCATAAATGTCAAAGAGGGAGGTGTGGTTATTGTGGGGACAATTTAGCATCAAACGCGCAACATCAATGTTTTATTCAACCCGAAAAACCCTCAACGCCCCAGACAAAATATGTGTTTTATGACTTTGAAACGCGAACGATTGACGGTAAACACGAACCCATGTTTGTATGTGCTATTGATTTTGAGAACAATCGATGGTGTGCCTCAGGAGTGGACTGCGTTGACCACTTTATGAAAAAATACAGACAGCCCAAATATAAAAACTATACATTCATAGCACATAATGCGTCGGATTTGACAACTATATCATGCTTGAATATTTCACAAAGCAATGTATAACGCCGAAGCTAATCATGAGAGGTAGCAAAGTCCTTTTAATGCTTGATGACGCCTACAGACAGAGGTGGATAGACTCATACTGCTTCCTCCCCATGCGTTTATCCAAAACACCCGCCGCTATGGGATTTTCAGATTCCCACGCAAAAGGATTCTTCCCTCATCTCTTCAACACCCCCGACAATGTTAATTATGTTGGTCCATACCCTGATTTACATTTTTATGGTTATGACAGTATGTCTGACACTGAAAAAGCAAAACTCCTCGAATGGTAACGATACAGTTCGCCATGAAACGCTTTGATTTTCAGGCCGAATTGAGATCTTATGGGATCAATGATGTCGTTCTTCTTCGCGAAAGCCTGTTTAGCATACCGGGAAGCGTTCATCGGTTGTACAGGTATCGATCCTTTTGACTACACTACACTCGCGTCGTGCTGTATGTCTGTTTTCAAAACACAGTTCCTCCCCCCCAACACCCTGGCATTAACACACGACGGTGCATACGTAAGACAACACAAGACATTCTCCAATGTTTCAATACAGTGGCTTGAATATGAATCATCGAAAAACAGCATGGAGATATGTCACGCTCTCAATCACGGTGAGAAACAATTTGGCCCGTATCATGTCGATGGTTATAGTGAGCATAACGGCGTTAACACCGCATATGAATTTGCCGGTTGTTTCTGGCATGGATGTCCCAGGTGCTACAATCCTGGACATAAAACACTGTGAATAATATTGCATTCGAGTTCTCCACAGACAGTTTAGCGCTAAAATACACACCCTTAGACAATCCTACAAACTTCGTGTCAGAGTGATGTGGGAGTGTGAGTGGGAGCATGCAAAGAAAACAGATGTGCTTCTTCAGGATTTTTTGAAAGCTTACACAGCACCGGCTAGACTCAACCCCCGAGATGCCCTGTTTGGGGGTCGTACGAATGCTTTTAGACTGCATTACAAAACTGGTGAGGATGAAAAAATACACTACTATGATTTCACATCGCTTTATCCAACTGTGCAGGCCCGTAAATGCTATCCTATCGGTCATCCTAAAGTCATTTTTCGAGACTTTGAACCGATTGAAAAGTATTTTGGACTGATAAAGTGTACCGTACTACCCCCTAGAGGCCTATACCATCCTGTACTCCCTGTTCGCTGTAACGGTAAACTGATGTTCCCCCTATGCCGGACGTGTGCAGAAACACTAAACCAGACCACCGAATGCAACCACTCTGATCCTGAGAGGTCTCTCTCGGGAACATGGGTCAGTTTCGAGCTGCAGAAGGCTGTTGAAAAGGGGTATGTGGTAACCAAAATTGATGAAGTCTGGCATTTTGACGATAAAAGCGACAATCTTTTCAAAGGTTATGTAAAAACATTTTTACAGAGAAAACAGGAGTCCTCGGGTTACCCTAGTTTTGCAAATGATGAAGAATCCAGAGCAAAGTACATTCGAGACTACTTTGAAAAAGAAGGTATTCATCTGAACCCTGAGAGAATAGTAGTCAATAAAGCCGTGAGAAATATTAACAAGTTGCTTCTTAACTCTCTGTGGGGTCGTTTTTCCATGCGTGAAAACCAGGCTAACTGCGAACTAGTGACTGATCCTGAGGTCTTTGCCCGCTACATGTTTAGCGATCAGTACGACGTCAGACAATTTGCATTTGTTTCTGACGATGTTGTGCTTGTACAGTGGCGTCATAGAACTGCACAGTCTGCTAAAACTAAAAATATAAACATCTTCATAGGTGCCATGACTACAGCTTATGCAAGGCTTATGCTTTATGAGCTTATGGATAAGCTTGGTGAACGTTGTTTGTATGTTGACACAGATAGTGTGCTGTTCGTGTCAAAGTCAGACGATTGGATCCCTCAAACCGGTCCTTATTTAGGAGATCTCACCGACGAGATTAATGGGGACACCGGCGTAATGACTATATTACAGAGTTTGTGTCTGGCGGTCCAAAATGTTACGCTTACCGCACTTTGGAAAACAAAGCAGAACTGAAATGCAAAGGTGTAACGCTTAACTTCTCATAACGCCTCAGTCATCACTCCAGATACCTTGATTGACCTTGTACATGAGTTTGTGATTAGTGATGAGACACCGCGACACGTTATGACAAAATCAGACACTATAGTGAGAAATAAGAAGACTTTTGAACTAAAGAACAAAACACTTGCAAAAAGGGTTCAAGTTGTGTACACCAAACGCAGAGTTTTTCCTGATCTGCGAACTCTGCCATATGGCTACTGATGTGTCTTTTTCCAAAACAGATTGAAAACACAGTTTTTATTTTATTTTTTATTTTGTTTTTATATGTAGGGTGCCTGATGTATACTCAGTTAAGTAAATTTGAAATGTATTTTTGTTGAGTAATCACCAATATTTTTACTGTTTAACACATTGCTATCTGTAGATAAAACGTTTATTTTTTGTTGTTGTTATATGTTTTTTCAAGTTATAATCATCTTTTACTAATAATTTTTATATCTTGTATTTCACTTTGTTTCCAAAAGGGATGTCTTTTTATGCATTTTCAGCGAGTATTACCCCCTATCTTTATCTGATAGTTTATTTTTAATGCTACGACACCTCAGATCCTACAAGGGTTGTCTTTTTATGCATTTTCAGCGAGTATTACCCCCTATCTTTATCTGATAGTTTATTTTTAATGCTACGACACCTCAGATCCTACAAGGGTTGTCTTTTTATGCATTTTCAGCGAGTATTCCCTATCTTTATCTGATAGTTTATTTTAATGCTACGGCACGTCAGATCCTAGATACATGTGTCATTTATTATTGTTTAACGAGTGTTGTTAGATAACTTTGAGGTCCAGAATGTGTTTTACAAATAGATGGATCATTGAAATGTATATTCTTTATACCTAATTCTGAATATTTTTTCTTGTTGTTGTATGTTTTTTCAAGTTATAGTCATCTTTTACTAATAATTTTTATATCTTGTATTTCACTATGTTTCCAAAGGTTGTCTTTTTATGCATTTTCAGCGAGTATTCCCTATCTTTATCTGATAGTTTATTTTTAATGCTACGGCACCTCAGATCCTACATAAGTGTATCATTTATTATTGTTTAACGAGTGTTGTTAGATAACATCGAGGTCCAAAAATGTGTTTTACAAATAGATGAATCATTGAAATGTATATTCTTTATACCTAATTCTGAATATTTTTTGTTGTTGTTGTATGTTTTTTCAAGTTATAGTCATTTTTTAATATTATTTAGTATATCATGTATTTCAGTTTTTTATGCATTTTCAGCAAGTGTTCCACGTGTTATCTTATAGTTTATTTTAATGCTAAGCCACCTGATGATTTCAGACTCTGATCTGACATTTTTTAGACATGTCTGTTTTGTATACGCCAAAGAGAAAAAGTAAATAAAAAGCCTTGTCTGCAATGATGTCCTGACCTTGTCTTCTCTTACTGTAGTACTATTTTTTAATGTGTAATAATATTATAAATGGTTGACATTAAAACACACAAGTCAATGCTAAAAGTACATAATAAAATACATGTTCGGTATGATAATCATTATCAGGAAGAAACATTTGCTATGTCGAGTAGAGTAGATTTCACATCTACAGTATAAAGACTGACAATACAGCGTCTGTGTTCAAGTGTTTTATTTTTCAAATATACGAGTTTTCATGTATACATCTTTCAGGAAAAACAGTACACACATGCACACACGGGTCTATGTTTTACAAATCAAAGATTCAACTAAGCAATGTAGCTACTAATTAGACCATCGTTGGTTTCCATCATGTCAAGGATGTCTTTGAGGTTATCTCCTGCAATGTTTGTTGTTCATCTTCCTTGTCCTCAGGACCAAAAAGTTTTCTTTTGATCCGCGTATAGCTGAGATAAGGTTTATACCATCTGAATAATTTATCAATGTGCGAGAACACTTCCAGGGCTCGATCCCATCCACCCCACTGGACCACGAAGCCAGTGCTGTACCACATCTCCCACTCTTTAGACGTGAGGGGGTAGCCTTTTTGATAATCGAGGGTCCCCTTCCTTGCCTTTTGAATGATAGAATCATCCTTGCACAGTCTAAAAAAGATGTAGGATTCTGGGTCGTAGACTTCAAGGTCCGTCTCTACACGGTATAGTTGTCCAGGTACACTCCCCCGCCATTGCGTGGAATAGACTCCTTTTGAAACACTCAATTCTTTACAGACTTTGTTTCTGAAATAATTCCAGTCTTTGGCTGAGAAACTAATGTGTGGTGTACTTTCGCGAAGAAACATTTCATCGAAGCTCTCTTGTATAAAGATGAACCGTTCCATGCTCAAACAAGAATCCAGACATTCTGAAATCTTCCACTGCCCATTCAAACTGTGGCTCCCAAGCCTTTCGATCCAGAAAATCAGCCAATGTTGTTGAGGGAGGCTTCTTTCTTGGAGCCATGCACATTGCAACGGGGTTTAGAATTATGCGTCGTTTTGGAGTCGTTACTCCCGCTTGATTACCCGTGTCCATGTTCACATCCATGATTGTGACGATGCACTGATGGTACTGTTGTTCGGCACGAATATAGCTCGGTCCGATTCACTGTTCCACGCTCTCGGTCAGATGTATGTCGAAAAACTAACCCCTCTATATATACACAACTGTCTGCTAAAACCCTAACATCCGCTTTTAGAGGATATCCCCCATACTCAGTACCCCCCTTTTTTTCGCACCCCTGTCTTCACCTTTTGGTGATCGACCCCCGTCGTTGCTAATAGAGGATAAGTCCGGACACACCCTAATACAAAACCCCCATTCACACCCTCCCCCATCCCGTTTGGTGATTGACCTCAGCATGACCCTACATTTTTTTTTTTTTTTTTTTTTTTTTTTTTTTTAATATAATATTTTTTAATTTATTTTTAATTTAATATTTTAATTTAATATTTTTAATTTAATATTTTTAATTTAATATTTTTAATCCATATTTTAATTCATAAGTAATTAATTTTTTTTATTAATTGAGATTTGATTAAATTATTAATTAATCACAAATTAATCACAAATTAATCACAAATTAATTCACGCGCACGACTGTCACGCGCATTATGCGCGTGCACGTTCACATGCACGCGCTTTGCTGACAGTGATATACTACTACTCACAGGTTAAGACAAGTAGTCATCCATCTATGGAGATGAAAAATTCAAGTGAATATCACATTGAATGTATGTTGGAGCCATAATAGGTTTATTCTGATTAAGTCACTAATTTATAGCAAAACAAGATGATTTGAATCTATATTATTATTTCTGTTGAAATGTTGAGATCAAAAAAATATAGACTATGGATTTTAATTTAGGAAACTTTTGAAATAACTAACTAATGTCAGTAAAAATGATTACCTTGACTCCTCCTCATCAGGTCATTTCACACGTATAATGAGGGGCTGGGTGACAGCTTGGAAAGTTCCTTTGTTTGAGTGAGAGCGGAGGAATGGGTTATGTTGAAAGTTAAACACGGAGAATTTGTTTTGGTTTTTTTGACAATTTTATTTTTGTTTTTGTTATTTTGACAATAAATCTTCTATTTGAACCAAACGGAAGGATCCCAGCGAGTGCTTTTCACACACGAGTCACTATCGCCCTCCAAAAAAGGCGTCTGAGGAACAAAAAAATACTTAAAAGAGATGCCAGGACAATGTATTTTCCTCCTCTGCAACCCTTACTGTACACAGCACTTAAATTTTTGAGGACACAGATAGACTGTATGTGAAATATACAAGAAAATCCACAAGCCACTGTGTTGTAACAATCGAGATATTTATATTTAGGCATTTATACACCAAAGTAGAAGCTCTGAGTACAAAAGTTAAGTTGCAGTCAGAATTTTAAGATATTTTAATGTACCACACTTCATCACTTTGCAGGTCAAATCGAAGAACAAGAACAGGTTGCTCTGACTAAATGTAAATATAACATAAATATACTAGAACATAAATGTAGATATACAGTACCTGGTACAGTGAGGAGAAGGATGACAAATCCACTTTCTGCTGCTGTTAAACTCATTGCTGCACCTTGAATCTCTGTGACTTCAGAGACATTAAAAGATGTCTGCAGATAAATATGACAGAAGTAAATCTTTGTGTTTATGAACTTCTCATTTGATTTATTTGAGAGGTTAACAAACTACTTTTGTGGCACATCAGAACACCCTTCAAACACAAGAAAGACCATCTAAGGAAATCTTACCGTCATCACAGTTTGTGGTCTGTCAGTCACGCTAAACTAAACAGGAACAGAAGGAAACAGACAGCTTGATGTATCTCGTAGATGCACACTATGTCTTCAAATTGATGTGCTGCATGAGAGTGGAAAAAAGTCAAGTGATGCAGACTTATTGAAAGTCTAAGACATATTTTTCAAACAAATCAACAATCGCATTCTGAGAAGAAAGAAAAGTAAACCCTGTAGTTTCATCTTCAGCTTTATTGATCCCGGTGGGGGAAGTGACATGTTACAGCATCAGAAGAGACTGCTGGCCAAGAGGTAAGGGAAACAGATAATGAACTATGACTGAAATAATTACAAATAGAAATCAAGGAAATTATATGGCATTAAAAGATTACATCTAATATATATACATTAAATTAGCTAAGATGTAAGAAAAGTATTTATGCAAAACTCCCTCACTAACTTACAGACGCTGTGAAGCAGGATCAGCATTACTTTGACTGTGTTATTAATGCAGCTGTTTACTTTTATTTTGGCAGTTCTCTTTTCAGTGACTGGCAGAAACTCGTTCATTATACACTGATGCTGGATATCATTATAACTACTCCTGAACTAAGAGTGGAGTTATTGTCACAAAACATCTTAAGGCTAAAAGTAGCTCGTATATGGCAAAGGTATACAAAGTTCTTTTTAAAAATATGAGGAATTTGAGTTTTCTTACTTTAAGGCTCTTTGGTTTAAAAGTAATTCACGAACAAGTTTAGCTCTAAAAGTAGCTCCTAAGTCTGAGAGGCATCACTTCCCCTTTTGAACTAACAACTAATTCAGGTACGATTTGATGTCTCCACGAGGAGGTTTGTGTTTTGTGTTAAGTTCTGAGGAAGCACTGAATATTTAGCAGTTGACTATCTCTGCCATTGTCATGTTGCAACTAAGCGTCTTGCTCAGGGACACACTGATGGGTTGCAGCTGGAATCTAAAGGCATGTGTCTTATCCACTGCACCATCACCACCCTCTACCACTGGTGTACATTAGTTATCTGATTAAATACAAAGCTTATAAAGAAACATAGAAATGTCATAATGCAATATTTGTTGTGTTCATTAGGTTCTGTTGACTGTGCTGTACAATGCAGCTGGATCCTCTCCAGTTTCTTGACCTCTGGATCTGAGAAAAAAGAAGACAATATTGTTTGAAATGAAATAAATACCATCATTTCCCAACAGTGATAACACAATATTGACAAATGTAAAACTAGAGCGGGAAAATGCAAATACACCACATTTATTTCACAGTTCATTTTAATCTTGTAGTGAGGATAATGTGAGAAGAGCTGCTCACCTATGGGCAGTATTACTCTTAAATGTGAGTAACGTACTCCATGACTTCTTGTTGCTCCGTGTGTCTGAGGGAACGAGCTGGTCTGATGTTGGAGGAATCTGCCTGGTTGTTGGTGAAATGGATGCTGGCAAACTGAAGGTTATCCTGCTCCTCTGGCTGAGCAGGTAGAAACTGTACAGACACATTTTACATGAGTAGGTTATTCAGCTGAATAGTGAATTCTTACAGATGATGGCAACCAGGACAGAAAAGACTGCTGACCTGCTTCACCGTGTATCACAGTAAAGAGCTAAGTAAAGGAATTTACAAGGAAAGGACAAAAAGTAGGAAAGCTTCTGGATCTACTAGGAATTTAGTCACATTCAAGAAAAGAGGAGAACCACAGAGAGCGTTTTAGAAATTAAATTCTGTCAAGAAGGATGTCGAATGAGCAACATGAAGTCTCAGTCAGATTATTTTTCCAGAAGCACTTAAAGAGTGAGTGACTTTTGTTCTTGAATAAGATCTGTGACTATTCTCACCTGTTCCCTGTTGTCTGGTCTCTCTTCAGGCTCAGACGATTCCTTGGAAACCCTCTTTTTCCTGATTAGGAGAAATTAATAAGAAAAGTGATTGAATGTTTTAGATTGGACAAACTGACCTTCAGTGATTTAACATTCAATGATTCAGTGAAACAGAGCTGCTCACCTGATCCACAGGAAGAGACAGAGGAATATGATAACCAGGAGAACAACAGTGATTGTTGTAGCAACTGTTAATTTCCCTGATCCTGGGAAACAAGGATTAAGAAAAAACAGACAGTAAATTAGAGTGTTACAGCATGTTTAGTCCCATAGAGTAACACTGCTTTGAAAACACCAATCAGAGTTAATATAATTATACCAATGTAAATAAACTGATTTGGATCATTAGAAAGAAGAAGCTAAAAGCCAAAGTAGATCAGAATGTTATCTGACCCTAAAAAGAGATTATTGTCTCTCTACTGTCAGAGATAGAAAGCAGAGACAGATCTGAACCGAGTGCAGTGCATTTGTGTTTACTGTGTTGATGCAAAAACACAAAAAGAGTTTGAAGAGTTTTGCATGAATTGTTGATGTATAATGTTTTGTTTTATTGGTGTAAGGTTTTGTGATTAGTGTGTAGAGTTTTGCAAAAATAGTTACTAGTTTCAAAAAATGCGCTTAAAGAATTAGAAAGAAGAATTAGAAAACACTGTAATGTTCCCAGGTGAGGTCCCCAATTTCCTGCCCTCACTAAAAACATACAAGCTGATACATTTCAGAGTGTGTGCCATTGAATGCAAAAACGTACCTGTCACAACAATCAGATGTAAGGTGGAGTTACGACGTCCTCTTCTGTTCTGGGCTTCACAGTAATAATTCCCACTGTGTTCAGCTCTGAAGTCAGTGATGGTGAAGTTCTGTCCTGATGCTTTTGGTGAGTCTTCATTCTCCTTGTACCAGGTATAATTAGCTGCTGGGTTAGCATCACTGCTGCAGGTCAGAGTCACTGAACTGCCCTCCACTATCTCAGCAGAGGGACTCACTGACACAGAGGGAAGCTTTGGAGCATCTGGAAAAGATAAATAAATGAACAAAAGTTTGGACAGATTTCTTTGTGTTGTGTAGAAACGAGTTAATGTGTGTCAAGGCATCTGAAACTTTGGAGGTGGTTTTGTGACTGGCAGCAGACAGAGCTGTGTGTTGGGACCACTTGAGTTGTACTAATTAAAATCTAAGAGACTGAAAGACAACAAGACACAAACTTGCTGAAATGTGTTCTGAATACTGGAATGATGGCCCTGTATCAATAAGGAGAAATTATTTCCAAAAAAATGTTACCACATAAAGAAATCCAGGGACAAATGTTGTTTCTAGCAAAATATATTCAGCAAAACAAAATATTAAACATTAACTTTTTTCCCCTCACCAGCCACTGTAGCTCGTGGTTTTATAGCCAAAATGTGTGGCAGCATCTGAAACTTTAGAGGTGGTTTTCTGGTAGGGCCGATATGGAAAAAAGTCATATTGCAATTATTGTGGACAATATTGTGATTTCAATATAATTAGAAAAATGAGAAGAAAAATGGCCAAAATCCTGAAATGTGTATTTGTAAACACAAGAAGATAAAGTTAAATTAACATAAGTAGAGATACTAAAAATTGTACAATACTGTTTTTAAAATAACTTATTTTCACAAAAATATTGTTTTTTAAGCACAAACATTTTGCAAACTTTCTTTACTTAACAGTACAACTAAGGTATGATGGGCCTAACACCCGTAAACACAAATGTAATTGTGATCTTTCCAGGGACGGATACACGATACACCAGCACCACCCACGGCTCACTTTATGTAAACAAGGTTACTGAACAATATTTATAACAATACAATGAGTGGTGATGGTGCAATGGATAAGACACATGCCTTTGCTGTGAGAGACCCGAGTTCAATTCCCCTCCGTGACCCATCTACCAATGTGTCCCAGAGCAAGACACTTGACCTAGTTGCTCCAGAGGCGTGCGACCTTTTACGTGTATAGCAATTGTAAGTCGCTTTGGATAAAAGCCTCAGCTAATATTTATAACAATAACTTTAGAAAACAAAACAAAGGCAGCGTGTTGCTGAGGCGGCAAGAGGCGACACATATTGGCTCAATGGCATCCTGGCTCTGGCTAAATCTGCATCTGTGCACTGCAGATGCTCTATCCACAACCTGGGTGAATAACTTGTATAAGTTACTGTATTAGTAAAATATAACATTAAATAAAAATGATAATGTGAATTTAATAGAAACTTGTTAGTATAATATATTAAAGATATAATATTACTATGTTGATTTTAATTTCCTTTAATAGTATACTTCATAGGCACGGTGGTGCAGTGGTTAGCACTGTCGCCTCACAGCAAGAAGGTCGTTCAAACCCCGGTTGCCCTGGTCTTTCTGTGTGGAATTTGCATGTTCTCCCCGTGTCTGCATGGGTTTGCTCCAGGTGCTCCGGCTTCCTCCCACCATAAAGGCAAGGTTAATTGGTGTCAATAAATTGTTCTTAGATGTGAGTGTGAGTGGTTGTTTGTCTATGTGTCACCCTGCGACAGACTGGCAACCTGTCCAGGGTGTACCCTGCCTTTCGCCCTATGCCAGCGGGGATAGGCTCCAGCCCCCCGCGACCCTGTATGCAGGATAAGCGGTTGACGATGGATGGAGTATACTTCATAGCTCACGTAATTAATTTCAGTTTGTTTGTGGGTCATTTTCATTTATTAAGCTGCTGTGATCTACTACGCAGACTACTACGCGAATGTGAAGCAGGCAGAGCTGAAGAAAGTATATGATCAGCAAAATATTTGACTGGAAAATTGAGCTTTAAAAAGTTATTAATTAAATTGTGTGTTTAAAATTAGCTGTGTTTTACTCACATTTCACATTAATAAAGACTGATTCAGATGTCTTCTTCCCCATCTGGTTCTCAGCTGCACAGTAATACTCTCCAGAGTCAGAGGACTGGATGGAGCCGAAGACAAGCTGTGGTTTTTTATTGCGTAGATTTCCATTCTCCTTGTACCAGGTATAATTAGCTGCTGGGTTAGCATCACTGCTGCAGGTCAGAGTCACTGAACTGCCCTCCACTATCTCAGCAGAGGGACTCACTGACACAGAGGGAAGCTTTGGAGCATCTGGAGGAGAAAACATGAACATATATGACATTTAATTTCAAGATGAGTTTGAGTTTGCACAGAAGAGCATATTTTAAATGGACAATATTTAATCCAAAGACAAAGTGGAGGAGCAGCTTGATTTCCTCCTGTATCAGAAACTACATGGGTTCCTGTTACAATGGATACAAGTTGGACACTTTGATACTGAAGCAGTGGACTAAAGACACACTGAAGGAGAGTGATAATCTATAATTTTCTTTCTTTAATTTGTTAGACAGCAGCTACTAAAATGATGCTGGTTCAGTGTCTTTGGACACCACCATGTCTACTGATGACCTCTAGTGGCTAAATAAGCTAAATGAGTGCATCAAACAATGAAAATATGTGTCAGACATGATTTTTCCACATGTGGTATTTTCTGACATCATCACTTCCACAAGGAAACTCGATAGGACTGATCTTGTTAAACTGATCACTTTTAATTCTTCATAACTTGGCAAATATCTGACTTCATTCTTTTCACGCGTGTGTTTGTGTGGATGGATCAGAATAAGTTAAAACCTGGACCCAGGAAGTGTTTTGCTAATTAGCACATTTTAAAAAGATTCAAGTACAGGTAATCAGGGAATTTTTCGGATGATGAAGTTTTATCTGATCCAGAGAATTTAAACAGTCTAAAGACAAGATAACAAATCTTGTTTTAATACATTTTCATTGTGTTATTTTACAGTTTAATTTCACAGTAAAGACAAAATAAGAGATAATTATGCAAGATGTCTACAATCTCATGGTGAAATGATTTGGGTTTCATCCAATTCTACAATGAATCACCAAATACCACTGAGTTACATGCAGTTAATGTGCAGTACAAAAGGTTAAAGGCTCCACCAGATGGTGTCATGTCAGTGGAAGACTGGATGTAAACTCACACACTGAAGGAGAGGGGAACTCCTCATATCCTCGTACAGCACAGGAAACTCTGTCTGCAGGATCAAAGGAGGCTGAATAAGAATTAGATGTTTGTCCCAAAATGTTCTGTCCATTCTTGTACCAGATGTAGGAAGGATGACCAGGTAGACAACTGCTGTGACACTTCAGCTCTGCCTTGTTATAAGACTCATAGACCTGAAATCTGCTCACCTGCACCTGGAGATCTGAATATGTGGACAAGGAAGAGAAATCTTCATTTTAGACTGATCAACACACACACACACACACACAGATGTGAGTAACCTTCATAAGATATTGAACACTTGGAAATAAACTGATAAATATTGATATGAAAATGTTACCTGTGACAGACAGAGTGACTCCAGGTGAACCAATATATGTCCCGTCTGGTTGGTTTGTTATGAACCTGAACTTGTACTCAGCTGAGTCGCTCTCTCTCAGGTCTGTGATTGTCATAGTGCAGCGTTTGTTCTGACAAATATACTCCACACGACCTGAATACTCCGGGTCTGTTCTTAGATCCACATAAACATGATTACTCACTTGTATATACCAGAATGTTTCTTCAGCCGTAGTATCGTGGCCATTTATTGTGGATGGGTATCTGTACGTGCAGCTCATGTAAACAGTTGATCCTTTGAGGGCACAGATCTGAGTTTGAGTGTAAGTCACTCCCCAGCCAGTCTGACTCTGTACCACTGTAACACAAAGCACATCAGAAACAATCCACATTAATAACTTCATTTAGCAATCAGTTAATAAAACAAAGTGGATCATACTACCAATATGATTTGAGGGAAACGTAACGTATCCTGAATTATCTGCAGTCATTGTCATAAAAAGTTTATAAGGTGTTTATCATATTTTAATGCTGTGAGAATTTAATTCTGTGTGTTTCTGCTGAAGTTCATTCATTCAAAAAAATCAAAAGAAAATGCCTGAAAAGTGCAGCTTATATATCAACACACAAGTTATCCAAACAGAAAATTAATAATTTGACATTTTACACTCTTTTCTGGGATGGAGCAGCAGAACAGTGGTACATAAAATACTCAGTTGTTCTTCCCCTAAAACTCCTGATCCATTTTTTTAATGCTTTATAACCTGTTTTTATTTTATTTCTGAATAAAACCAGAGTGAACACAGGCACAGAGACCAAACACAAAGTCTTGCTCAGTTATACACAGTCTGTGCAAAGGAAGATGTACTCATGCTTTCTACAGTTAATCTCTATTTGCACTGAGGCAGGACATCATCCAGTCTGAAGGGCCAGTGAAGTGAACAGGAATTTATCAGACCTGTGACCTTAAATGCAGTTTACTGACCACATTTTAGAGCCTGTGGTTTTCTTGTTCACTTCTCTCTGTTCACTCTGCAGTCAGATTTCAGCAGAGTAAGATGTGAAAGCTAAAAATAAATACAGCGCACTGAGGTGTGGGAGAGTTTGTAGCAGCTAAGATAAAAGCAGAAAACTGTGAACAAGGTCTCTGACATTAGCACCCGTTTCCCATTAGCACGAGTTTCTTTTGAAGTCTCTCTACATTTTTGTTTTGTTGGGTTTAGTAAATGCATGCATTTTGTTTCTTTTGCTGCAGAAATTCAATACGAAAGATGAATGAATGAATTTCGCCAAGTTGAAGCCAGCCTCGTCAATGTAGATCATTTACTGTAATGTGGGACTTGATTGGCCTCCAACTTCATGACTCTCTGAAAGTAATCAGACACAGTGTGTGTAAATACTTTGCTGTATACCTACTGTATGTCCTACTGTACTTCAGGTTTATAGAGTAGTTTACTGCAAAACACACTATGTATAGTACAGTAATGACTATATTGTGTAACCTTACTGGGACATATTGGCGACAGAGTTCTTTAATGCTCATCGTTCCTTTTAAAAGGAACTTTGTGTAGTTGGTGGTGGTTGAGGAGAGGCCCCCCACTTCACTGTGAAACACTTTGAGTTTCAATGGTAAAGCGCTATATAAATGTAATGCATTATTTATGACTTATTTCTCAAAAAGTCCAGACAATGGATGACACTGTGTCCTGGCTGAGGTTTGGCTGTCCTTGTTCTCTCTGTATGATAGTACCACCACACATTCTGACTCCTCTCCCTTGTCCTGGTACTCGTGTTCCTCTCTCTCATGCAGGAATTTTCTGTGTTTTGTTTGTGTTACTTTATTGTTCCTTTTCCACCCAAGAGCATCCCAAAGAGCTCCTCTTTTACTCTAAACCACATGGTCACGTGATTGAAGAACCTCAACACGTGAGTGTGTTTCCTAAATGGGAATGTGATGGATCTATTTGCATATCAGCTGTTTCTCAGTAGCAATGGGATAAAATAAAGGGATTATATTTGTGTTTCAAGTCACAATATGAAAAGCAGTTCACATTGACTTTGGCCTATAAGTTAAGTTTAGAACATGATGGGGTTTTTTTGTCATGCAGTGTGAAAGCATGTGTAAATTTGGCAGTAATTTTGGTCTTGGTTGAGCTTGTGTGTAAAAGAAATTCAAGCATTTTAAATTTGTGTTGACTGTATGCATTTTGTGTCAAAGCAACACGAAATGTATTATTTGTAGTGGTGGGCATAGATTCATTTTTTAAATCTAGATTAATCTCCCTGTAATCTTGAATTTAATCTAGATTAAGCTAGATTAAAATGGCTCATTTGAATATGATATGATAATTGGTGATGAAAATAATCATGTTCAATAAGATGGCTGTCGGGGTATCAACAGTTACTGAAAGCTGTAGTTTATACTGTTTATTAGTACTTCTGTGTACTTGTGACTCATATAAATGTTCGTACACAAAGTGCTGTCCAACACCTGTCTGTGGACGTGTTGCTACAGTTAGTGTGAGTAAATACCGCACAATGTGTTTTTTAATCAACCGGCGTATCAATAACTAACCTGGCTAGTTGTAAACAAACAGCTGGCCGAGCGAGGTTGGAACTGGAACGCCGTCAACTCGGGTGTGACGTCATTCCCAGCTCCGACCTCCGAGGTAACGCAGCAACAGCTGCATCCATGTTTGCGCGTCACGTTTGATGTGGTAATTTCATTTCACAGTAGGCAAACACACAGGTTCGAAGACTTGTTCTTGCCCCCTACAGTGCGATTCGGCTAGATATACATCTGCGCTAAAATATCAAGGTGAAAGTCATCATAGCTTGCGTAGTATAGACCCAGCTCCAGTGTTGGAAACGTTACTTGAAAAAAGTAATTCGTTATAGTTACTCACTAGCCTACTTGTTCCAAAAAGTAACTGAGTTAGTAACTGAATTATTCTGTAATAAAAGTAACTCGTTACCAGGGAAAGTAACTATTTGCGTTACTGTTTAAAAAATCTGCTGCTTCATCGAATGAATCTCTGATTAGCTGTTGTGTGTGTGTGTGTGTGTGTGTGTGCGCGTGCGTGCGTGTGCTGGCATGTGTGTAAAAACACTGGCTCTGATTGGCTACCAAGAAACATGACTCTGCCTTAGCCAACATAATCGCTGGTTGAATAAGGTACCAGAGCTTCTCTTCTCGTCTGTCCCCGCCGACAGAGTTTAGCAGGCAGGCAAGAACGGGAAGCGCCACGTTGCGCCCAGAGAACCTGATATGGAGAGCGCAGCGTACCGGTCCACTTCAAGCATTAACCCACCTCCTGACTAGCTGTGTGAGCCAGCTGGTGCGTTCGGATTACACAGTTTATTACATAGTAACGCACCGCATTTAACGACCAGTAACGTTAACGGCGTTGCAACGACGGGAAAAGTAATTAGTTACATTACCCCGTTACTGAAAAAATAACGCCGTTACGTAACGCAGTTCTTTTAAACGCCGTTATTCCAAACACTGCCCAGCTCCCAACCCAACTTTGAGAATAGATTAACGGCGTTATGTTTTTTGTCGCCCGAGTCTCACGTTAACGCAGACCGTTAACGCCGATAACGGCCCACCACTAATTATTTGTGTAGCCTACACAGTCAGAGGTTGCTCTAACTGTGTCAAGAGTATAGGTAATTTGCTTAAGGTGTTGAAAGGATTGTCAAAGTGATAAAAAAACTGTATAACACATTAAACAGAGGAATAGTCAAATAAAACCCCAAAAATTCTCAGTTTACATCATGTAAAAGTGTTTAGCACCCAGTTACTTTATGCAAAAGACAAGAGCAAAGGGCGTTGGCCTAAACAAAACACACTTCGTAATATTCATTACAACTGACACAAAAACAGTCAAAAAATATATAAAAAACAACTTAACATATGTGGAGTTGAAGTATTTGTACATAAAAGCAATGCGTTTGTAGCGTTTCTGGGAAGTTTGCCTTTCACACAACTCTGATCCACTTATTTACGTACTTATGTGAACTTCAGCCTACTTTTACAGGACTTACATTTCCCAGATTTCTCTATTTTAATGCAATGAATGTAAGTTTAGATATTCAGTACCTGACACGGAGAGAAGGAAGACGACAAATCCTCTTGTTGCTGCAGTTAAACTCATAGCTGCTCCTCTCATCTCTGTGTAACTTCAGAGACAATAAAACATGTCAGCAGATAATAAACACAGGAGATATACAATACCTGTTACATCAATAAACAATTCTACATAATGAAGAAGGAGGCTGTCTTTAAAGATGCCTTTCCTTTGTGGTCAGTAAGCAGAGCACAGAGGCTGTTAAATGACTACATTTCCTTCCTCTAGATTATTTATACATGATTAGTCGGCAGTTGTGATGTTTTACAAACTATAAACTTACCGAGAGAATAAGATAATAATGTTATGGCCTGTTGGTACTAAACCTGTGTCGCTGCTTCCCACTGACACAAGAAAAGACCACTGAAAAAGAGAAAACTCATTTTAAACTTAGCACAAAAAACAAGAGAGGTGTTTAAGGTGGTTTGATGCATCACTTGACATGTCTAGTGCATCTTTAGACGGTAAATTACCTTTATACCAACAGAGTTCAAAGAGATGGACTGCAGAAGTGTGGGATGCAAAATGTCAAATGCTGAGCACAGTGTTTATTCGATATTGAGAAACATGTAAGAAAAGTAGATCAGAAACAAATAATTATACAGAAATCAGAATGTAAATAAACTCTCTGAACAAGTAGCCTACAACCAAACCTCAGCCTCAGGGACACAGTGGCATCCATTGTCTGGACTTTTTGAGAAATAACTACACAAAGATCCTTTTAAAAGGAACGATGAGCTCATCAAAGACTCCATCGCCAATATGTCCCGGTAAGGTTACACAATATAGTCATTACTGTACTATACATAGTGTGTTCTGCAGTAAACTACTCTATAAACCTGAAGTACAGTAGGACATACAGTAGGTATACAGCAAAGTATTTACACACACTGTGTCTGATTACTTTCAGAGAGTCATGAAGTTGGAGGCCAATCAAGTCCCACATTATAGTAAATGACCTACATTGACTAGGCTGGCTTCAACTTGGCGAAATTCTTTCATTCATCTTTTGTATTGAATTTCTGCAGCAAAAGAAACAAAATGCATGCATTTACTAAACCCAACAAAACAAAAATGTAGAGAGACTCCAAAAGTAACTTGTGCTAATGGGAAACGGGTGCTAATGTCAGAGACCTTGTTCGCAGTTTTCTGCGTTTATCTTAGCTGTTAGAAACTCTCCTACACCTCAGTGCGCTGTATTTATTTTTAGCTTTCACACCTTTCTCTGCAGAAATCTGACCACAGAGTGAACAGAGAGAAGTGAACAAGAAAACCACAGACTCTTTAAAATGTGGTCAGTAAACTGCATTTAAGGTCACAGGTCTGATAAATTCCTGTTCACTTCACTGGCCCTTCAGACTCGATGATGTCCTTGAATTTCTGCAGCAAAAGAAACAAAATGCATGCATTTACTAAACCAAACAAAAGAAACATGTAGAGAGACTTCAAAAGAAACTTCAGAGCATATCATAATCTATGAGACAATATAGTGTCTATTGTATAAGAGGCAGACGTGACACATACAATAATGTAGTTTCACTGTGACATTGTGCTGTGATTGACTAAATGTTCTGTTGGAAGAGAACATGTGTTAGTGAGTGTTAGTATAAAACTGTAAAACAGACCGTAGAGGGAGCTCTCAGAGTGATGAAGCCTGAATGTGCCACACTGAAGCTTCACCACTAGAGGACAGTGAAACATCACAGATACTGAATCAGGATGCAGAAACATTTTACCATCCATCACTGATTGTTGAGTCAAATTTTAAGTTTAATTTTTTCATTTTTTTCATTTTTTAAATATATTTATTATTTGGGGGCACTTTGCCTTTATTTATTAGTGCCAGCAGATACACTGACAGATGAGAGAGAGAGAGGGGACTTTCACATCATAGTGAGGGTACATAGTGTTGTTTATAGCAAAATGAGACAATCTCACTGTAAATAAAGTCTTTGTTAGGCCTCCAACTAAGGTTTATTATCATTGTTGACAAATCTGTTGATTATTCTTTTGATTAATCGAGTTGTTTATTGGTTTATAAAATGTCAGAAAAAGGTGAAAATGTCGACCAGTATTTCTCAAAGCCCAAGATAAAGATATTCAGTTCACTGTCACAGAGGATAAACAAACCAGAAAATACTCATATTTAAGAAGCTAGAATCAGAGAATTTTGATTGTTTTATATTTAAAAAATGACTGAAACCAATTAATGGATCATCAAAAGAGTTGCAGATAAATTTAATAGTTGACAGCTACGTGATTAATCATTGCAGCTCTAGACTATGTTCCTTTCAGCCTTTTCACACCATTATCCCCAGGTCAGATCTACTGGTGTGCATTTCTCTCTACCACCACTGTGTATTTTCTTTGCTGCTTGAGAGTCGCCAAAGTTACAAAGTTGATGCTCATTGTGGCTCTTTAAAGCCAAACAGCCCTGAAACTGTAAGATGCAGCTTTTAGCTAATACATCTTTCACAGATGAAAATGTCTCTTCAGAAACTCACTTTACCATGAAGATAAACTTGAGCATGTAGCCCTTGATGAGTAGTAACACATAATCACATTTTTTTGTTATCCTGACAATATACCCTCAATTCCATATTTGTCTGATACTTACTGACAGAACACCGATATTGTTACTTCACAGCTGTATTACATTTGTTAACGCACACACACTCACTGATGATGTGGATAATCATGTAGGTGTGAGTAGTTTTACATTTACACTATTATTCTCAACGATATATTCTTTCATGCAACAGATATGTAAAAAATATACTTAACATTAATTTTCTCCAGGTTATTGAAAGTTAGTTGATTGAGGTTTGTTTTTTGTTTTTTAACCCGTCCTGCCCAGCAGTCTGGTTTACAGTATGAGGAGCTGGATACCATGTTGTGCCAGACAGATTATTATTGAAACTATTGGTTTGTTGTTGTTACCATCATTTTAACTTCTGTACCCTGGACATTTAATTTATTAAACAGCAGAGCTCCATATTAATAAGCTCAGGAAGTGTCAATAGCTCACACTGGGAACCGACTGTTCTCTTTGTTTCAAGTACCTGAACACGACCTGCATACTGGGAGTCTTTACTAAGGTCCTCAGGTTGCGTGACAGACCACCAATGATGATTAAGTTCAGGACTGAACCAGAATTTAGATGTTATAGTTTCATAACTGTTGTAAGTACAAGAAATGTCCACTGATGAGCCTTTGAAGGCACAGATGCTTCTGTCAGTGTAAGTCACTCTGTAGCAGGTTTCACCACGGACACCTGAAAGAGAAAATCTTCCTTAAAACAGAACTGTTAGAACTACATCTTTCACAGCAGTAATCCGAGCAGGTTGGATGAGTTACTGGCAGGAATAGTGATCCTATAGAGCTCAATGGCAAAAAGATTGTTTAAACATAGAAAGTGGGGTCATTCATATTTAAAGTGCTCTTCAGTCATTGGACACTACAATAGGTTAAAAGTGCCACCAGATGGCAGCCTGTCAGAGGGGGACTGTGTAGTAAACTCACATATTGATGGAGAAGGAAACTCCTCACATCCTGTAAGGGCACAGGAATAGCTGTCTGCAGGATAGAAGCTGCCTGAATAAGAAGATGTTTCTTCCTAAATTTTCTGTCCGTTCTTGAACCATATGTAGGAAGGATGATCAGGTAGATGACAGCTGCTGTGACACTTCAGCTCTGCCGTCATAAGTCCATGGTGGATTATTTTCTTGATCACCTGCATATTTGGATTTGTGCTGAAAAAGCAGCAACATCATTTCTATTCATCCACCAGTCTGGAGAAACATCAAGAATGCCATTCACATCCTACATCAACAGTCAACCTTTAAGTGAGACGGAGGTTACAATCTTCCACCAATATGTGACCACTTTCTATCATGCGACCAAAAGTTCACATTAATGCAAAACTTCATTTAGTAACTGGACCTTTGAGACTAGATTTTCTTCAAACATTTACAGCACATTTTTCATTATACTGATCATTTGGAACAAAAAAATAGTTGAAGACAAATGTTACCTGTGACAGACAAAGTGGCTCCAGGTGAACCAGTATATCTTCCGTCTGTTTGGTTTGTTATGAACCTGAACATGTACTCAGCTGAGTCGCTCTCTCTCAGGTCTCTGATTCTCAGAGTGCAGATGTTCTCATCACAGTAATACTATCACTACTAATGTAGTAATCCACAGGCTCAAGATAACTTACTCTGGTAAACCAAATAATTTTTTCAGATGTAGTTACAGCGTTTACCCTGTAACTACCCTGGATGTCTGTAGCTGCAGCTTATTTCCACTGTTGATCCTTTTAAGGCACAGATCTGAGTAGAAGTGTAAGTGACTCCCCAGCGATTCAGACTCTGTACCACTGTAACACAGAGCAGAAACTACAATCACAATCTCAACATCTAACAAAAGATTTTGTTACTTTGTGGAGGTACATAAACCTGCTAGAGAACAAACAGATGTGAGAACTTTAGTTATCACTACCATATAAACAATAGTGCTACATATGTATAGGTACAGAAAACAGACACTGAGGCAAAGACAGTGTGCTAAATGTCCTTCATTTTAAATGTGGATACACATTACCTGGCCTAGAAAGAAGGAAAACAACTACTCCACTTGCTGCTGCTGTTAAACTCACAGCTGCTCCTGCTTCAGAGATAAAACACATATGTAGATAATTAATGTAAACATGATATATACAGGATCAACATGTCAAACTTGTACTTACAAAGGGAAGTTGTCTTGAACCGTAATGTTCCTTTGTGGTCAGGAGAGTAAACTGAAGGCTGTTAAAATACACCAACTTCCTTCCTCTGCACGTTAGTAATATGAATAGCGAACCAGATGGCAGTAAATAGCCAAGAAGACGACTTGTTTGTTGTTTTGTAAACTATTTATTTACTTCAAAGCCAAAAATGTCAAATGTTAACTCAGATAGACGTTGAAGATACAAACAATAGCTTAACCATTTGTTTTTGCCACATGGGTGGACTGCGGCTGTTGTTTTACTACACATACTACTATGCTTATTATTAAAACATAAATGTCAGTAAAAACTTTTATGGCAATCCATCAAGTAGTTGTTGAAGTATTTCAGTCTGCACCAAAGTGGCAGACCAAATGACTAACTTTGCCATCCCTAGACCCCAGCACGTTTAAAAATTACACAAAGCACAGATTAGACGTTCCGGTTGCGTTCAGCAGTTTTGTTGACTGTACTGTACAATGCAGCTGGATCCTCCACAGTTTCCTGACTTCTGGTCCTGAGAAAAAAAGATAAAGATATAGTATTAACTCAAACTGTTGTGAAAATATTGTGAGCCAGGTTCAGGTGTGATGAAGACGTTTCAAGAGGCTGATGAAGGCTGAGGAGGTACAGTGCCAGAACACAACATGTGAACACATGAAATGCCAACACCAAATCTGAAGGGTACTTCCTGTCTGGGGATATTTATCGGTCCTAGACCTACACAGATTCACTAAGTGTCCAAATAAGGTTATTGTTCACCCCTTTGTACATGTGTGAACAATCCACTGGTTCAAATTAAGACACGCTGTGTGTCATTTAAACCACATGCAATCTTTTCTACAAAGCACAAAGTCTGTAATGAAACACAATAAAAATCATCTTGACCTTGGGTTAACAAACGGATGTATAACCGTGCATCCTTATCAACTCAGCTGCATCAGTCAGCTGACAAGCAGGCAGAGAGGAGAGACAGAGCCTGGCCTACAGTTTTGGAGGCCCTGGCTGTCACCTTTGGCTTCCTTTAGCTCAGTAATTGACCCTATCATGACCTATGGAAACATGTGTCATAGAACCCTTAAATTCCTTCAGAAATACAAACAGTGATAGTGAAAATGTAAACGAAACAAGCAAATGCAACAGTAATGAAAGTGTTAAAATGAAATCATCAGCTCCATTAACTGCATGCCATGTTCAGGTTTTAGTGAGAATAATGTTGCTGTGAGAGGAGCTGCTCACCTTGGGTCAGTACCGGCACTGTTAAATTTGATGGCAGTGTACTCAACAAGTTCTTCTTCCTCCTCTTCCTTGTGTCTTCGGGGGACAACTGGTATGATGTTGGAGTAGACAGGATCTGTCTGGTTATTGGAGAAGTGGAAACTGGCGTAGTGAAGGTCATCCTGTTCGCTGTTGTCTGGTCTCTCTCCAGGCTCAGATGATTGCTTGGAGAATCTCTTTATCCTGGTTATTAGAATTAATAAAAAAACAATGAAATAATACTTTAATTGCCAACCTGGCTGCTAACAAGACTCTGGTATTTAATGTAAAATGCATTAGTAACACAAATCTACTCACCTTATCAGCAGGAAGACAGAGAGGCAAATGATAGCCAGGAAAATAGCAGATGTTCGAAAGACTGCTGATTTCGATACTCCTGGGGAAACTGGAATAACACAAAATGACTAATATTTGGCCACATAGCGAGCTGGAGCAGGATATAACAAATTACATTGTTATGAACGTCCTCCTGGGGGATACCCAAGCTCTCATGGCCAGCAGGAAGATTTAACCTCTGTGGTGTGTCCAGGGTCTGTCCTATGACCTTCTCTCATATAACCTTCAGTCACATGTGCATGGCTAAATCTGGTTCTGGACACCCTGGCATCATCTTAAATTTCTCCTCTAAATGAAAATCTGCATTGGCTAAATATTGAGGCTGTCATTGTAAAGCAATCTCATTTTGAATCAATGACTTTAGCTCTCCTCTGTTTTTGGAGCAGCACCACAACTAGTGCGAACAAAGCTGCAGCATTTTTCTGCTTGGTATTTTTGTGCAGGTAAGATCCAAATAACTGGGAGTTTTAAATAAGGCAAAGCTCAGTTACTCTGAAATGTATTCCACTTCATCCAGATCTTTTGTTCAATGTGCCACGGCACCTATAAGAACTAAAACAGGGGAAAACAGCTACAAGATCGAGGAAGAACGCCAACACTGTGGGGGATGAGGAAAAGAAAACCTAACGCAATAACATTGTGATTCCATATGTGTCTGGAATATCAGAGAAATTCAGGAGGATTTTCAACAAACACCGCATCCCTGTGTTTCTTAACCCAAGAACACGCTAAGGCAGATTCTAGTTCACCCAAATATGACAAAAGCAATCTAGTGTATGTGGCCCAATGTAGTGAGGAATGCACAGATTTGAATATTGAGGAAACTAAACAACCAGTACACAAACGCACGGCTCAACACTGAAGGACCAACTCCTCAGGTCAGGGCTCAGCGGTTTACCAACATCTGAAGGATAAAAGTTGCACATTTTAGACAGAGAGCATGGTCGGTTTGAAAGAGGTGTCAAGATATTCATTTACGCCTGGGTTGAGAAGCTGTTGCTTAACTCTGCAACACCACTTGTCCCCCACTTACAATGCTGTCCTTTCATCACTTCACAGGAAACTTTTGGCCTCAGATGAGGATGCCAACGATGGTCATTCAGACTTAACAGGCAGTATTGATCATCTTGGCAAACGACTCCCCACAGGTTAAATAGCTGAGTTTCTTTACCAGTCAGTCAGAACGGAAGGAGTCTCTTGAATGACGGACAAAACATCTTCTAGTATCTTCATCTAATTGCAGCTGCCCTTAATTCAAACCTTGGGTAAATTATGATAACGTTATTCTCATCATGTTAATTGCAGAGATTCAGGAATCTAGGAGTGTGGCATGGAAGGTTTAACTCACATAGGGCATTGTTTAATTGCTCGTCTTAATTGCCCCACTTTTCATCATATTGTGGATTAACGTGTCTGATGTGTGCAGGTACAAGTGAACTGAACAACTTACCTGATACAACAGTCGGATGTAAGGTGGAGTTATGACGTCCTCTTTTGTTCTGGGCTTCACAGTAATAATTCCCACTGTGTTCAGCTCTGAAGTCAGTGATGGTGAAGTTCTGTCCTGATGCTTTTGGTGAGTCTTCATTCTCCTTGTACCAGGTATAATTAGCTGCTGGGTTAGCATCACTGCTGCAGGTCAGAGTCACTGAACTGCCCTCCACTATCTCAGCAGAGGGACTCACTGACACAGAGGGAAGCTTTGGAGCATCTGGTAAGAAAGTTAACATTATGTATGGAGACATATTGCATTAATATTAACTTGTGTAATTTGGTATTACTTTTGTATTATGTATTTTTGTCATTTTACTTTTCCTTATGAGTATTATATTACTGTTTTATTAAGTACGTAAGTACACACTTTAAGTTTCAAAGTGTGCCAAAGGTTGAATCATTCACTCTGTACAATGATTTAGCTTTAACGAAAGACAACAGCTGTGATGAGTTAGCAAAAAATTCAAAAGGACTAGGTTGTGATTTTTAAATTCCTGGGCGTATAAGGACCCAGGCAGTGTAGGGAGTAAAGGTAAATACCTGTGCTCAAAGGGAGATAATGAACATTGAGTGCTAAGGACTACAGTCCAGAAACAACACTTCCAAGAGCGACTCTGAAAAACCCCTGCGATTCTGTTAAGAGTCAAATATTATTATGGCAAAGTTTTATAGCCAAACATAGTTAATTTCATCCATCCATCCATCTTCATCCGCTTATCCGGTGTTGGGTCGCAGGGATAATTAATTTTAACATTCAAAATATAAAACAATTACCAAAGAGAATTATAAAATAATTCACAAAAGAGGCCACTAGATGCCAGCAGAGGATAAGAAATTCTCCATCAGAACGTGCCAGAAAGGGTGTAGTCAGTGAACAAGCAGGAGAAGATCATGTAGAAATAACGCCTAAGAGGGAGGAGGATTATAAAAGAAAGTCATCACGACCTGCACACTTGGTTCATCTTGCTGCATGCCAAGATGTTAGCTTGTTTATGTTGTCTAGTAAAAGAATAAAAACTCCTGTTGCACTGATTTTTGACTGACTCCAGTGAAGTTTCTCGACTACAAGATACTGACTATTTTAGTGAGATTCTTAAAGTGTTGAAGACGTGTTTTGAATCTTTAGCTGGTCTAGCCTGAACTTAATCTTCATCAGTATTATTAAAAATAAACCTCAACTTACACTGAACATTTAAAGATAGAGATGAAGAGTTGATCTGCCCGTACTGGTTCTCAGACTTGCAGTAGTAGATCCCTCTGTCCTTGGAGCTGATAGAGGTAAAATTATAACTTCCTTTGTGGTTTTGAATCAGTGTTTGGTTCTCCTTGTACCATGTGTATTTAGCTGCTGGGTTAGCATCACTGTTACAGGTCAGAGTCACTGAACTGCCCTCCACTATCTCAGCAGAGGGACTCACTGACACGGAGGGAAGCTTTGGAGCATCTGGTAAGGAATTAAACAATATCTATTAATATATATTCCAGTATATGTATGATTTGGAATTACTTTTGTATCATGAAAAATAAAGCTTGACTTACACTGAACTTCTATAGATAGAAGTGAAGAGTTGACCTGCCCATACTGGATTCTCAGACTTGCAGTAGTAGATCCCTCTGTCCTCGGAGCTGATGGAGGTGAAATAATAACTTCCTTCTGGTCCTTGAATCAGTGTTTGGTTCTCCTTGTACCAGGTGTATTGAGCTGCTGGGTTAGCATCACTGCTGCAGGTCAGATTCACTGAACTGCCCTCCACTATCTCAGCAGAGGATCTCATTGACGCAGAGGAAAACTTTGGTGCATCTGTATATATGAGTAAAGATTATCATAAGTTGATGCATATTTGGCAGGATGTGGAGAGTTGATCATCTAAGTGCACTGAAGCTGCTCAGAGAACTACATTAGAAAACTGAAGCAGGTAGGTAAAATCTTTTCATTGTTTAGTTAAAGGGATACTTTAGTGTTCCACAAAGTTGGGGGACTCACAAGAAACAGATTTAAATAATTTAGCAAGTAGAAGCAATAGAGGACGAGATATCCTGACCTCTAGTCCATAATATGGGTCAAACTCCAAAAAACACTGAATGTCCACTTTTTTCAAACAAAGCCCAGTTTGTACTGCAGCCTTCTTGTTGAAAAGTCTTAAGCCCAAGCTTAAAAAAATCAAAGAATGTGAAATATACTGCTCAAAAATATTAAGGGAACACTTTGATCAAACATCACATCTTGAAGTTCTAAATATTTACTGTACACTGTATAATTCATTGAGAACAAAATTACTTAACAGTCAGTGGAAACCAAAATCACCCACTGAACGAGGACTGGACACATTGAAAAGTTAAAAAATTAAAATCACAGGCTGATCCAACTTCTATCACGGCAACTCATGATGTGACTCAGTAGAGTGTTTATGGCCTCAAGGGGCTGTTTTCACTCCTGACAACATCTTGGCGCTCCTCCTGTTCCTCCTCACACAAAGAAGCAATTATGGCCGTGCAGCCGGCTTCATGCCCGTCTACAGCCATCTTCAGCTGTCCTTGTGCAATTATCGGTCTCATTGTATCTCCTCCATACTTTTGAGACTCTGCTGGGAGACACAGCAAACCTTCTTGCTATGGCACATATGGATATGCCACCCTGGAGGAGCTGGACTACCTGTGCAACATGAATGGGCTGCAGGTTTTGCGTCATGCAACCAGTAGTGACAAGGACACTGGCAAAATGCAAAGCTAAAGATCAGTCAGGAAGGGTAAGGAGAGAGCAAATGTCTGTGGCCACCACATGCAAAGCCTTTCCTTTTTCTGGGGTTGTCTTGCTGTTGCCTCTCCAGTGGACCTGACACTTTCATTTGCAGGTGAAAACAGGTGATTCACACTTGCTTATGCTTCCTAACCGGACAGATTGATATCCCTGAATTTTACTTGACATGATGTTATACTTTGATAATTCAGTATTCCCTTATTTTTTTGAGTAGTGTATTTAATCTCTCAATAGCATAAAACCTGTGTTTCACTCACATTTCACATTAATAAAGATGTTTTCAGATGTCCTCCTCCCCAGCTTGTTCTCAGCTGCACAGTAATACTCTCCAGAGTCAGAGGACTGGATGGAGCTAAAGACAAGCTGTGGTTCTCTACTGAGATCTTCATGGTCTGGATTTTTATTCCTCTTATACCAGGTATAATTAGCTGCTGGGTTAGCATCACTGCTGCAGGTCAGAGTCACTGAACTGCCCTCCACTATCTCAGCAGAGGGACTCACTGACACAGAGGGCTTTGGAGGATCTGGAGGAGATATTAACATACATTAATTTTAAAATGTTTTTGTAAAATAGTGTTTTGTTGTTGACAGTTTACGTCCTAAAGAGAGGCATTTATTCAGGAAGAAATTAAAGAAAGAAAAACAGAAAAAAATATTTTTTTTGCCGCTGTCCAGAGTTGCTCTGGTCACAAAGATTCTCAAGACTTTGTGTTTGTTGTGGTGTTTTCTGCATCAATTATACACCTTTTAATTATATTTATTAACTATTTTCTAATAATTATTTTTTGGGGAAAGTATCCCTCATTGAAAGTGTAGTGGAACTAGTGCTTAAAAATTAAACCAAAAAGCTTGAGTGAACTAAACTGCACACACGCAATTACTTTCACACGTTTTAAGGCACGTATATTCATGGTACAACATTAGTTAAACTACTCCACCAGATGGTGTCATGTCAGTGGAAGACTGTGGGTAAACTCACACACTGAAGGAGAGGGGGAGTTTTCATGTCCCTTTACAGCACAGGAATAGCTGCCTGCAGGATCAAAGAGGCCTGAATAAGTAGGTGTTTCTCGCCTCAGGGTATTTTCGTTGTACCAGATGTAGGAAGGGTGGCCAGGTAGATTACAGCTGCTCTGACACTTCAGCTCTGCCAAGGTAGAATAATTTGATCTGCTCACCTGCACCTGCAGATCTGAATACATGATTAACAGAAATCTTAATTTTAGACTGAACTGTCAACGCATATGAGCACACAGATGCAGGTAACCTTCATAAGATGTTGAACACTAAATTGATAAATATTTAAATTAAAATGTTACCTGTGACAGACAGAGTGACTCCAGGTAATCCACTATATTTCCCAACTGTTTGGTTTGTTATGAACCTGAACTTGTACTCAGCTGAGTCGCCTCTCTCAGGTCTTTGATTCTCAGAGTGCAGCGGTTGTTCTGACAAATATACTCCACACGACCTGAATACTCTGGGTCCGTTTTCAAATCCACATAAACATTTTTACCCTCTTTCGTAAACCAGAAAGTTTCCATAACTTTGGTATCATGATTATTTAAGCTGGATGGGTATCTGTAGGTGCAGTTTATGGCCACTGTCGATCCTTTTAAGGCACAGATCTGAGTTTGAGTGTAAGTCACTCCCCAGCCATCCTGACTCTGTACCACTGAAAAACAGATGAAAACAGAAACCAGAATCAGATTCAACACATAGAGAACAAACTTATTTTCATATATTTATTTTTGTAAAACTTTACTAAACTACTGCACATGTACAAAACTGTGTTGGGGTCAAATCTTTGCCATGGAGAATTAACAGTCTGCAGGTTTTCATGTCATTTTAAAGCCTTTTAGAAACAGAGGGAGAAAACCTGTAGTCCTTTAGCCTCCATGGCACAAGACTGGACAACTTATGCAGGTTCCATGTAATTTCCTGTAAATTAGGACAAAGAGGATCAAGGTACCAGTGTGTTTGGGAACAGCTATCCTGGATTAGCATAAATCACTTTAAACGTTGATTTTCTGCAATGTCACAAAACGCATCTCTGTAACTAGAACTGAAAAAGAATAACATTTTTTTAGCAGGTGTTTCAGTTTTTATTGATACAATATGAATAATTCAGCTTTGACATTAGGGGTGAATCAGGAGAGCATTTATTTACTTTTTAAACTTTTTTAGTAAAACCTTGTATTAAACATTTGATGGAGATCATACACCAAAACTCTGAACTCTCATGAAGGAGGAGATGATGGCACAGATGTAACTATTATTGACAAGCAGTTTCTAAAGATCAAGTCATCGAATCCATCTAATTTAAAAATTAAATGTACTTTGTGGTATGGCTGCTGACTGAAGGCCTTTCCCGTAACATCAGATATAGCTGATAGTCAATCAAGGGTCCCTGCACACATGATGGAAGCGTGCGCATGGGGAATTCAAAAAAGCATCATCACTAGAGATCTGATAGGACGATTCATCATGGCAACGGGTAAACAAGCCTCTGTTTTAACCCAGTGATGCTCAAAACGTGGACCATGATGTTTATCTTAAATCACAGGATGAAAGGAGTCAATTAGTTAACAATAATATATTTTATTCAGCGTAGTCTGCTCATTCATCATTTACCAGACTTTCCTTAATGTTACATTGGATTTTAATTCTATTTATTCACCTGCAGTAGGGCCACGTTAAATGATTCAGTGCAATTGTTGCTAACCTGACAGCTGACTTAATGTCCACAGAGTCACAGATTTTATTCTGGATGAAATCACAATGTCTCTGTCTCAGTCCTTACATTCATGACAGATTGATCATAAAAGTGGTCATGTTGAAGATGTCTTGGGTGAGGAACTCTTATCTAACTGGGATATTGATGTTTGTAAAAACTTTTGCAAATGAATGCCTTCTGTTTGTGCTTTGGTATCGACAGTATGAATAAGGAACTGAAACGGTGTCTCAGACCGCTGGCTGCTTCGGGCTCCACAGGAGGGGAGGAGTCACAGAGAAACTCAGAGTTTGCTGAAACCTCCTCCCAAGCAGGTTTGCTTCACAGCATAAGTTGCCGGAGTTACTGATCTAAGTTTTTTCTGATCTTGATCTCTCAAACTGATAACCCAGAGTTTCCTTCATCTAAGGCTTAACATAGTCTCACTAATCCTGCTTTCTGAAAAAGGACAATGGAGTATAAAAGATTATGAGAGATTAAATCAAAATTATTTAATTTGTACAATGAGGCAGAAATGCATAATGAAAAACAATTAATTAATAAAGTTGAAGATTATAAAAGACAATAAATAAATAAATGAGGAAATTAATACAAAGGTGAATAAATACATAGAAATAAATAGTGTTTTTAAGTGAGACTCCCAGTAAACATTTAAATAGTAAACATGGCCAAAACATGAAGACCACCTGAGTAAATCTTTATAAATTGTGCCATAAATTATTTTATTGTATTTTCATTTAGTATTTTAGTGTACTTTCATTTTAGTGGTGATGGCACAATAGATAAAACGCCTGCTTTTGGTGTGAGAGACCTAGGTTCAATTCCCCACTGTGACCCGTCCACCATTGTTTCCCTGAGCAAGACATTTAACCCCTTGTTGCTCCAGAGGCGTGCGACCTCTGACATGTATAGCAATTGTAAGTCGCTTTGGATAAAAGTGTCAGGTAAATGAATAATTATAAATTTACAACTTTACACGCAAGGAGAGGGAGAAGACATGCAGTTGAATTAATATCTTCAGGATCTTTGTTATAATGGTAATATTGCCTTAGAAATTTAGATTTTATATAATATAAGGATGAAAATGTTGTCTTTATATTTAATAATGATGAAATATAAAGGCAAAACACACACACACACACACACACACACACACACACACACACACACACACACACACACACACACACTATGTGAAAAATCGAATTAAATCCACAAACCACTGTGTGCTACCAAACCAGATGCAGACATTTGACACCCAAACAGTCCAAAAGTTAATGTTTGGTGTTGCAGTCAGAGTTTTAAGCTGTTTTAATTGATCACACTGCATGAAACTTGTCAAATATAGGAATATGGAGATCTTATAATGAATAATTTCTGAAATGTTCTTTCTTATGCTAACTTCAGGTTGCTCTGACTAAATGTAAATACATAAATGTAGACAGTACCTGGTACAGTGAGGAGAAGGATGACAAATCCACTCGCTGCTGCTGATAAACTTATATCTGCTCCTCGCATCTCAGCTGTGTGACTTCAGACACAATAAAAAAATATCTGCAGGTAAATAATGTCCACAGAAGTAAATCAGTCACATCAAATCAGTCCAAAGAAGTAAATCAGTCACTCCTAACATGAAAGGAAGTTATCTTGATAAGACAACATGTGGTCTGAAGAGAAAAAACAGAAGCTGTTAACGATCCACCGAACTTCCTTCCTCTTTACTTTATTTACATGAATAATGAACCAAACATACTAGTAGATTTAAGTTCACACTAAAAAGCTTTGTTGTTTTTGCAAACTATGAACTTTCTGTCTATTTAAGAGAGCGTAACAAACTACTTTTGTGGCACATCAAACTTCCCACAAACGTAAGAAAGACCATCTAAGGAAATCTTACGGTAAGAGTCGTCACAGTTTGGGCTCTGTCAGTGATGCCAAACTAAACAGTAACGGAAGGAAACAGACAGTTTGATGCATCGCTTGGATGCACACCATGCGTTCAAAATGATCTGCTGCATCAGTGTGAAAAAAAAAGTCACATGATGCAGACTTATTGATAGTCTAAGACATATTTTTCAAATAAACATTCTGTTTATTTTAGCTGTTGAAAAATACTGGTGAAATACAAATAAAAACTTACATAAAGAGACTAAATGTTACAAAAAGTAATACAAATTATATTTACAGGTGAATGCAGTCATAAAATACTTTACTTATTCTAAAAGCTGACTTTATTAAATACAAAGAAAAATAGAAATATCATAATGCAATATCTGTTGTGTTCATTAGGTTCTGTTGACTGTGCTATACAATGCAGATGAATCCTCTCCAGTTTCCTGACCTCTGGATCTGAGAAAAAGAAGATATTGTTTGAAATAATATAATTACCATCATATCCCAACAGTGTTTAAATATAAAAACAGAGGGAAAATGACAAATCAACACATTTATTCCATTTGTTATGTCATCTGAATCGTGACTAGTGTTGTAATACTCGAGACTGGTCTTAAGACAACTTGTTGTCTCATCTCGGACTCAACCGCATTTGTACTCGGTCTTGTCTCGGTCTCGGACATTGAGGACACTGGATTTTATTTCAAGACCAGTCAAGACCATAACTTTGAGAATATCAATGAATTGCTTTTGCATTGTCTGATTTACTTGTTAACATCCTAACTTTGATTGGATGCAAAATATATTGATTCAAATGCAACCAATAATCCTGCTTAAAAATATGTTGTTACCGTTAATGACTGTCACCCCTCCGTGCGATGGTAAGCTTGGAAAAGGAGTGTTGAATAAAGATGCTTGTGTTTATTTCAGCTCTTAGTGTTTGCATGTGGGTGTTTTAATGGGAATGTGGATCTTTCAGATCAATTTGAGAAGCACCTATGATCTCGTTCCACATTTTATTGACCAGTTCCCCAGACATGTGTGTCATGTATGGGGAACTGGTTTAGGTCTTGACTACAGGTAAACCAAGAGACCAAGAGTCTTTCCCTCCCTCGGACTTGGTCTCTGCCCTTAAAAGTCTTGGTCTTGTCTCGGTTTGAGTGGTTTTGACTACAACACTAGAAGTGAGGATAATGTTTCTGTGAGAAGAGCTGCTCACCTCGGGCAGTATTACTCTTAAATTTGACAGCAGCGCACTCTAAGACTTCTTGTTGCTCCTGTGTCGGAGGGAGCTTAACTGGTCTGATGTTGGAGTAGAGAGGATCTGCCTGGTTGTTGGTGAAGTCGATGCTGTCATACTGATGGTTATCATGCTCCTCTGGCTGATCAGGTAGAAACTGTACAGACATATTTTACATGAGTAGGTTTTCATCTGAATAATGAATTCTTGCAGATGATTGTAATCATGAGAGAAAATCTTAAAGCAACTGCAGCTGTGGTAATGATGGAACAAATATCCCTGCTTCACCGTGCATCAAAGTAAAAGCTAAGTAAAGGAATTTACAAGGAAAGGATAAAAAAGTAGGAAAGCTTCTGGATCTACTAGGAATTTAGTCACATCCAACAAAAGAGGAGAACCACAGAGAGCATTTAGAAATTAATTTCTGTGAAGAAGGATGTCAAAAAAGCAACATGAAGTCCTTCTCAGTCAGATTATTTTTCCACTTAAAGAGTCAGTGACTTTTGTTCTTGAATAAGATCTGTGACTATTCTCACCTGTTCCCTGTTGTCTGGTCTCTCTTCAGGCTCAGATGATTCCTTGGAAGCCCTCTTTTTCCTGATTAGGAGAAATTAATTAGAAAAGTGATTGAATGTTTTAAATTGGACAAACTGACCTTCAGTGATTTAACATTCAATGATTCAGTGAAACAGAGCTGCTCACCTGATCCACAGGAAGAGACAGAGGAATATGATAACCAGGAGAACAACTGTGATTGTTGTAGCAACTGTTAATGTCCCTGATCCTGAGAAATGGGGAACAAAAGAAAATACAGACAGTAAATTAGAGTGTTTCAGCATGTTTGGACCCATTTGTCCCATAGAGTAACACTGCTTTCCAAACACCAATCAGAGTTAACCAAATGAAAACAATGTAAATTAACCTATTTGGATCATTAGAAAGAAGAAACTAAAAGCCAAAGTAGATCAGAATGTTATCTGACCCTATTTAATTTCATTTGGAGGAACAAATGTCATTATTTAGGAAAGATACCCTATGCAACATAAAAATTGAGGTCTGGAGGTTTTAAGTTTTAAACATTAAACAATACTTTCCAAATTTAAATGGCTAACTAAGTCGATAAAAAAAGACTACAAAACCAATGAGAATCATCGTGGAGTGTGTGCAAGCGCTAGCTTGTGTGCTTCCACTGTAGCACACACAGAGGAACAACTCATCGCTCCCCAAGATACAAAAATTATGACTCTTCTAAGAGACTGAATGAAATTATCGGTCCTTGTGTTGGATCTCCATCCTTTCCTAGACCACCTTGAGGTTTAACCGGTCACCAGTGTGTCCAGGGTCTGTCCAACACCTTCTCCTGGCCAGGAGATACAAGCTGATACATTTCAGAGTGTGTGTAGCTGAATGAAAAACTTACCTGCCACAACAATCAGATGTAAGGTGGAGTTATGACTCCTCTTGTGTTCTGGGCTTCACAGTAATAATTCCCACTGTGTTCAGCTCTGAAGTCAGTGATGGTGAAGTTCTGTCCTGATGCTTTTGGTGAGTCTTCATTCTCCTTGTACCAGGTATAATTAGCTGCTGGGTTAGCATCACTGCTGCAGGTCAGAGTCACTGAACTGCCCTCCACTATCTCAGCAGAGGGACTCACTGACACAGAGGGAAGCTTTGGAGCATCTGGAGGAGAAACATGAACACATTTAACATTTATTTTTAAGATGAGGTTGAGTTTTGGTCTACTGAAGGTGTGAATTCCTTGAACATCTCTACAGATTCAGGAGATTAACTGTAAACTAGACAATGCGATGTCTGGAGAAAGAGTGTAAATGCTGGCTGTTGTAGGCTGAAGCTAAATTCAACTGTTGGCTTGAATACTACCGGTTAGTAAATCTAACCTTGTAAAATCTACTATCTGGTAGCAAAACAGATGCAAAGCAAAGTTTTTGAGTATGGATGGCAAAACCTGTGTGTGTGTGTACATCAGTATCAGTGACGAGGACACAGACTTCAGTCCACCAATCAGAACAGAGGACCACGTCCTTTGATCTATCATCAGCTAATTTACATCACCAAGGTAACCAGTTCTACATAGAGATAGATGGGGAATTTTCTGTCAAATAAACCTCAATAAAGTTGAAATGACCTGACCATCAGCTGTAGAACGCATTTCATGAACAATTAGATTTTTTTTTGTGTGGATAAATAAACTCACTTTGATCACAGGAACTGTGTGTGTTTACCGCTCCAGGTCACTGGACGGAGGATTCACCCTTTGTTTTGAGACTGACTGATTGATTAAACTACTGATTTGAAATAATTGGATAATTAATAACTAACTGATCTCTGGTAATAATTTTTGGCAATTATTAGCTATACCCAAGGAGTCCTGAAGGTCTTGTAATATGCTTATAATATAATATTTCCAAATATTATTATTCATTAATTCATTGACAAAGAGTAGGTTCATTACAATAAATAGAATAATATCTATAAATAGAATATTATTATTCAAAATTTCATTAACAAAGAGTAGTAGAATCATCTTTGTTAAGTTAGTTAGCTGCCCTTGCCTCTTCAATTTTGAGTATTACCATGTTGTTCTTGTTTAGGAACTAAGCTGAAATGTTGAAAGAATCACATAACATGAATGTAAAACAGGCAGAGCTGAAGAAAGTGCATGATCAGCAAAACATTTGACTGGAAAATTAAGCTTTAAAAAGTTGCAATTAGTTAAATTATGTGTTTAAAATTAGCTGCATTTAACTCACATTTCACATTAATTGTGTATTCAGATGTCTTCTTCCCAATCTCATTCACAGCTACACAGTAATACTCTCCAGAGTCAGAGGACTGGATGGACCTGAAGACAAGCTGTGGTCCGTTACTGAGAAGAGGAAGGTTTTGATATCCATTCTTCTCGTACCAGGTGTATTTAGCTGCTGGGTTAGCATCACTGCTGCAGGTCAGAGTCACAGAACTGCCCTCCACTATCTCAGCAGAGGGACTCACTGACACAGAGGGAACCCTCGGGGCATCTGGAGGAGAAAAACAATTGAACCAAAGTGAGGGCAGATTTCTCTGTGTTGTGTTGAAATGAGTAATAGTTCTGTACTTGGAAGAATCTGAAACTTTGGAGGTGGTTTTGTGACTGGCAACAGGAAGAGCTATGTGTTAGGACCACTTGAGTAATACTCATTAAAATCTAAGAGGAGACCAGAGGAATGCCCTCATCACGTTTAAACAGAGGTAAGTTATGTCACAAAAATGTTGAAATGTGTTGTAAATACTACAATGATGGCCCTGACTGACTATCAAGAAGTAGAGTTGGGTCTATACAGATTTTGATATTATATTCCTGATTAGCACAAGCTAAGAAATCATTATACTTTATACTTCCTTGATGTTTTGATATGTGGGCTTTCATAGTCAAAATTGCTATTTCAAAAAAGAACAAAATTGTAATTATTTTTCTGCAGGTGCTGTAATATAACTGCGTGGGGATCAAAACGTTAGCTGTTCCTACAATCCAAAAAATGTTGCCACCTAATGAAATCCAGTCAGCAATTTTCCAGCAAAATGTCTTTGGCCAAAAATCACCAGCTCACCAGCCACTGTAGCTAATGGTTTACCAAGGTTACTGGCCAATATGTGTGAGAGCATCTAAAACATTAAAAGTAATTTTTTTCTGGATTACAGAAGGTTTGAATCCCCTGAACATCTCTGCAGATCTGGTAGACCAATTATAAATAAAACTGCTTTTTCATCATCAACTGTAGCTGCTCAGTGAACAACAGCAGCAGACTGTGAATGTGAAACAGGCAGAGCTGAAGAAAGTGCATGATCAGCAAAACATCTAACTGGACAATTAAACTTTAAAAAGTTGCCATTAATTGCATGATGCTTTTTAAATTAGCTGCATTTTACTCACATTTCACATTAATAAAGATGTGTTCAGAAGTCCTCCTTCCCATCTCATTCACAGCTGCACAGTAATACTCTCCAGAGTCAGAGGACTGGCTGGACCTGAAGACAAGCTTTGGTTCTTTACTGAGAGGATGAAGGTTTTGATATCCATTCTCCTTGTACCAGGTGTATTTAGCTGCTGGGTTTGCATCACTGCTGCAGGTCAGAGTCACTGAACTGCCCTCCACTATCTCAGCAGAGGGACTCACTGACACAGAGGGAAGCTTTGGAGCATCTGGAGGAGAAACATGAACACATTTAACATTTATTTTTAAGATGAGGTTGAGTTTTGACAGTGGAGCATATTTTAAATGGACAATACTTTATACAAAACAGATTGATTTCCTCGTGTATCAGAAACAGCATGAGTTCCTGTTACCATGGATACAATTTGGACACTTTTAAAGATACAAGAACAGATAATCAGAGAAGCAAATAGCCTCGCGATAACTGCCATCTGCAAGTAAGACGTTCGACAACAGAACTGTTTTGCTCTACTCTCATGTAAAATTAACCACTCTGGTCCAGCCCACAAATACACTCCTTCCAAAAGAGTCTTAAAGAAGCAAAGTCTGCAACAAATTTGTACAATAACTCACTAAAAGAGTAAAGAAAAGTTATGCAAAATTAAAAGAAAAACTTTAAAAGAAAAGCAATATGAAATAAAAAGAATGTGTGGAATGAAAATAAAATGTAAATGTAAAGACAAGCAATGTTAAATGAACAAAATATGCAAATAAGCATTTAAATAAATGCTCTTCATATATAATATTTTGGGTTTTCATTTAGGCTATGACACATGTCTTAAAATGTAAGGGGTACTGGAGTTTGGTTGGGGTGTTGGGACTGCTTCACGGTGAGCCGGAAAATTTCCCTTATTTTCTAATCCAAAACTTGACAGGTATGAATCATGGAATTTCTCTGAAGATGCACAAGTTTTATCTGATCTAGAAAATTTAAACAGTCTAAAGACAAGATAACAGATTTTGTGTTAATACATTTTCATTGTGACTTATTTTAGTTTAATTTTACAGTGAAGACAGAATAGGAGTTAATTATGCAACATGTCTCATGGACAAATGATTTCGTTTTCATCTGATTCTACCAGGAATCACTAAATACTACTGAGTTACATGCAGTTAATGTGCAGTACAAAAGGTTAAAGGCTCCACCAGATGGTGTCATGTCAGTGGAAGACTGGATGTAAACTCACACACTGAAGGAGAGGGGAACTTCTCATATCCTCGTACAGCACAGGAAACTCTGTCTGCAGGATCAAAGGAGGCTGAATAAGAATTAGATGAATAAGAATTTTGTCCCAAAATGTTCTGTCCATTCTTGTACCAGATGTAGGAAGGATGACCAGGTAGACGACATCTGCTGTGACACTTCAGCTCTGCCTTGTTATAAGACTCGTAGACCTGAAATCTGCTCACCTGCACCTGGAGATCTGAATATGTGAACAAGGAAGAGAAATCTTCATTTTAGACTGATCAACACACACACAGATGTGAGTAACCTTCATAACATATTGAACACTTAGAACTAAACTCATAAATATTGATATGAAAATGTTACCTGTGACAGACAAAGTGACTCCAGGTGAACCAGTATATGTCCCATCTGGTTGGTTTGTTATGAACCTGAACTTGTACTCAGCTGAGTCGCTCTCTCTCAGGTCTGTGATTCTCAGAGTGCAGTAGGGCTCACCACAGGTTTGTGTCATACGACCTGAATAGTTTCTGTCCGTTCTTAGATCCATATTACTTTCTTTCGTAAACCAGAGCGTTTTCTCAACTTTAGTCTCATGGCCATTTGTTGTGGATGGGTATTTATATTCGGAGGACATAATAACTGTTGACCCTTTGAAGGCACAGATCTTAGTAGGAGAGTGTAAGTCACTCCCCAGCCATTCTGGCTCTGTACAACTGTAACACAAAGCACATCAGAAACAACAATCAACACTAATAACTTAATTTAACAATCTGTTAATAAAACAAAGTGGATCAAACTGCAAATATGATTTGTCGAAAATGTAACCTGGACAAGTTTCAAGATCCTCAGTTGTCTGACTATCTGCAGTTATTGTCATTAAAAGATCCTGAACCTTAACTGGAATAGAGACTATATTATAAAATATGTTATAATTATAATTTTATTATTATAATAAGTTTTTTTAAATCATATTTTAATGTTTTGAATGTTTGTTACTTCTGGGTCATTCTGCTTTCGCCTTTTCATTCATTCAAAAACAAAAAAGTCCTCAAAAAATGCCTGAAAAGTGAAGCTTGTGTGTCAACACACAAGTTATCCAAACAGAAAATGAATAAAAGAACATTTTGTACACTTTCCTGAGATAGAACAGAAAACAGTGGTACATAAAATGCTCACAGTTGTTCTGTATTGTTCTTCCACCAAGGCACGTTCTAACTCCAGATATAATTATTTAATGCATAATGACTTTTTGATGTTACAGAAAAACATTCTCAGTTATACACAGTCAGTGCAAAGGAAGATGTACACATGCTTTCTACAGTTAATCTCTATTTGCACTGAGGCAGGACATCATCCAGTCTGAAGGTGCAGTGAAGTGAACAGGAATGTATCAGACCTGTGACCTTTAATGCAGTTTATTGATCACATTTTAGAGAGTCTGTGCTTTTCTTGTTCAGTTCTCTCTGTTCACTCTGCAGTCTGGTTGCTGCAGAGTTGTGTGACAACTAAAAATAAATGCAGCACACTGAAGTGTGGGAGAGTTTCTAGCAGCTAAACATAAGATGCAGAAAACTGCTATCAAGGTCTCTGACCGCTGAATGAGGGTAAATTGTTGGCACAGGCGGTAAAACCATCAGACCACTCGCCACTTTGAAAGGGGAAACATTAAGTTACAATTTGCCTAAATGAGCTGAATGTTGTTCCTTCATTTAGGCCATCTAGGTGCATACATTAAGTCACAGATACAATTTCTGTGTGGCAGGCAAAATAAACTTGCTTGTCATAGTGGCAGGCGGTAAAGAAAGATAATTTTGGACCCCGCTGCTGTCAACACAGAGCACAGACACATCACACGGTGGTCAGACAGTACAAAAGGAAGTAGCAGGGTTTTGTGCAGATGAAGATAAGAGATAAGTTAGTAAGTAAGTGTCAGTGTGATTTCACTGTGTAAAACCAGCATCTCTTGAAAAACCTTCACCGTGATAAAAGTAACACACAATTGATCATGATAAAATAGTTGCAGAAAGGAACTAATCATCTCCCTTCTTCTGCAACCAGAGTCGACTTTAAAACACATTAAACAGGGCAATAGGTTTTCACAGAGTAAGGAGGAACAGTCATAACTAAAACTTCAAATATTCTCTAAATACTCTCTTTACAGCATGTAAAAGTGATTGCACACAGTTATCTTATGCAAAGACAAGAGGAAAGGATGATGGCCAGCACAAACCACAATCTTCCTAATATTCATTACAATTGACACAAAACAAACATAAATAAAAAACAACTTAACATCTGCAGAGTTTCTACAATTTCTACACTCAGAACCAATGTTTGAAGCGTTTCTGGGAAGTTTGTCTTTTGCACAACTCTGATCCACTTATTTCCACATCTGACCTTCAGCCTACTTTTACAAGACCTATATTTTGACAGGTTCCCCTGTTTTAATGCAATGAATGTGAGGTTAGTATACAGTACCTGACATAGAGAAGGAAGACGACAAACATTCTTCCTGCTGAAGTTAAACTCATAGCTGCTCCTCTCATCTCTCTGTGTGGCTTCAGAGACATTAAAACATGTCACATGATAAAATAATGTACACAGGAGATATACAGTATCAGTCACATGAATAAAAATTTCTACTTACAATGAAGAAGGGCCTGTCTTTAATAAAGATGCCTTTCCTCTGTGGTCAGTAAGCAGTAGATATCAGGCAGTTAAACGACTAGACTTCCTTCCTCGTTAGATTATTAATATTCATGAGCTTACTGACAGTTAACACCCACATCACAATAAAGTTGTAATATTTTTTGGACTATAAACATAATAGAGAGAATAAGAAAATATTGTTATGGTCTGTTTGTACTAAACCTGTTTCACTGCTTACCACTGACACAAGAAAAGACCATTCAAAAGAGAAAACACATTTGGATTATACAGAATGATGAGTTCACCTTCGAGGGGAACTTCGAACTGCGTCGGTGACTGACACTATGGGAACACCTCTAGGCTGGCAGGGCTGAATGCTGAATGAAAACTACTCCAATCCTATAGGCTCAGTGAGAACAGTAGCATGTGACGGCGTAACCGTATGGCATATACGCATCGCCAGCACATAGGTACATTAGCCTACTCTATTCAGCAGGCACACTGGCTGTATGTTGTTAGTGGAAAGCTCCCGCAAAACCTTGGCTAGAAAGAGGAGAACCATTGGAAGTTGCAGTATGTCTCCAGAATCAAACCAGTACCGCAGATGTGTGCCTCCCTGTCCGCGTTTTCTCACGGTAGGAGATTCACATGAGCTGTGTGTTGCTTGTCTGGGCCTGCATCACGCAGCTCTCGAGGAGCTGCTTGTGACCATGCAGGCCCTGCCCATGCGGTACTGAGGACCGATGGCCTTTCTGAGGACGCCGATCGCCTCCCGGGCACAGGCCCTGTGGTCGCTGAGGCAGCTCGGCAGCGTTGGTCATGGGGATCGCAGCAAGATCTGCTGGAGGATTTCGAGGCGGCTGATGCCCTTCTCTTCCTTCGTCTGCTGACTCTAACTCCCCTCATTCCCGGTCGAAAGCCCGTTCTCGGCTTCTTCCGCTCAGGGACGCACTTCGGCGAGGCTTTTGCACTCGGCTCTGAGGAGCTAGATGTGCTAAGCGTCATGGAGGAGGAGGAGGACTTCGGTGTCGGGCCGACGTCATCAGAAGAGCCCGCGCCCGACTATGATGAGATGCTGGAAGTGGTGACGCGGGTTGTGGCTAGACTCAGCCTGGATTGGCCACAGGCAATGAAGAAGCCTAATGCCAGCAGTAGACTGGATGATCACTTCCGAGCACTCAGCACCTCCACGCCGATCTTTGCCATTCTTTCCGGACTTACATAATGAGTTATGTAAGTCTTGGGATAAACCTTTCTCTGCCAGGCTGTCTACTCCTCAGCTGCTGGAGTACAGCAATGTGGCAGGGATTAAAGACCGCGGCTATGGAACGATGCCGCGGGTGGAAGAGGCTCTGGCGAGTTACCTTTCCTCTCGTCTGGTGTCGTCTCTCAACAAACCAGCGCTACCAACCAGACCTTGCCGGGTGACTTCAGCGCTGGTGGAAAAAGCATGTATGGCGGCAGGCTAGGCGGGCGCGAGCCTGTACACCATGGCGGTCTTGCAGGCTTACCAGGTGGACCTGCTGCGTGATATGGCCCAGAGAGGGGGCCCCTCTAGGAAGAGATGGCTGAGCTGCGCATAGCCACGGATCTGTCGCTGAGAGCAACCAAGGAGACGGCCCGCTAGGTGGGTAGATCCATGTCTGCCCTGGTGGCCACCGAGCGGCATCTTTGGCTGAACCTGTCGGACATCAAAGAGAAAGACCGTCAAGTCCTGTTGGATTCACCAGTCTCCACTACTGGCCTGTTCGCCAACACGGTTAACTCCGTGGTGGACAGGTTTCGTCATGTGAAGACGCAAGGTGAGGCTTTCCGGCAGTACTTCGCCCGCCGGGCTGGGTCCCGCTGGGTGAGGCAACAAGAGCACCTCAGCCGTCTACCAGCTCTTACCGTCATGATCAGCGGCAGAGTGTGGCTTCTCGCGGTCCCCCTCGAGAGCAGCTTGGGGCCAGGCGACGCTCCGCGTCCCAAGCTGAAGACCAAGGGTTCTCCCGAGGGGAACCCGTTCCGTCTGATACGGGTTATGCACAAATGTCTTCATGCCCTATCAGAATGGAAGAAACCTTGGTCCAAGTTAGGGGCAACTTGATGCGCCGCGTGTGAGGATGTACGGCATAAAGTGGAATGTTTTCTCCACATGGTGCAGAGAGCGCATGGTGGACCCAGTTACCTGCCCGGTGGTTCAGGTGCTGGAGTTTCTGCAGGACCGCTTCTCTGCGGGCCTTTCCCCATCCACCCTCAAGGTTTACGTGGCAGCTATCTCCAGCTTTCCACGCTCCTTCTAGGGATGGGTCTCAGGGAGGCTTCGACGATTCCTCCGTGGGACCGGAGGATGAGGCCTGCAGCTGCGGCCCCAGAGTTCTCACCTGGGACCTGGCAGTGGTTCTTGAAGCGTTGGCTGAGGCCCCTTCGAACCCATGGAGTCGGCTGAGGCCGAGTACCTGACCCTGAAAATGGCCTTTCTCCTTGCTATCACCTCTCTGAGGAGGGTGGGGGACCTCCAGGCTCTGTCGATTTCTCCTTGATGCCTGGAGTTTGCCCCAGGAAACAGGAGGGCCAGCCTGCACCCCTTTCCAGGATACATTCCCAAGGTGCAGTCCAACATGATGGGGCCCGTGGTACTGCAGGCGTTTCATCCTCCACCTCATGTGACGGCGGAGGATGGGAGACTTCATTTCCTCTGCCTTGTCAGAGCACTGGGTACATATACTCTGAGGTCCTCCCGGTGGAGGAAGTCAGACCAGTTGCTGGTATGTTTCGGGTCCCCTAAGGCTGGGCTCCCGGTGTCCAAACATACCATCAGCAACTGGATTGTTCAGACTATCTCCCTGGCCTATCAGGTGCGCCAAAGTGCCTTCACCTATGGCTGTAGGGCTCACTCCACGCAGAGGCATGGCGGCCTCCACGGCTCTCCTCTCTGGAGCATCTCTCCAGGAGGTTTGTGATGCAGCTGGCTGGGCCACTCCTCACACCTTTAATCCGATTTTATTTTATAGTCTGGACCTTTCCTCCGCACTGGCACTCGAGCGCACTCCCTTTAGTCGTGCCCACAGGTTGCCTGCACGCTAGGGCAGGCGGGGTTTCGGCGCGGCATAGTGGGTATCTCGTTCCCATAGTGTCTTCACTGACGCAGTTCGAGTTCCCCTCGAAGGGGAACATCTCGGGTTACATAGGTAACCCTTGTTACCCGAGAACGGGTAACGAAACACTGCGTCGGTTCACCGCACCTCTCCCCACCTGGAGTGCCTTGCTTCATAGTAAAGTTGCTTCATAGTAGAGTTTTCACTGTAACTGCCCCGTGGATCGCAGCAAGAAATGCAGAGAGTCTCGACTGATGTTTACGGTTCTTTATTTTTGTGACCGCAGAACACCGTGAAAACTATAAAAACATACATAGATAAAATGTCAACATAAACACCTTCATATACATCAATTAGCTAAAACATAATAAAACAACCCTAATTAAAACACACAAATCGTTGTCACTTCACGCTAAAACTACACATTCTAAAAATAAATCACATTCTGAATTTAAACCCGTCAAACATAACCAAACCCATTGACAACATAAACCCTCACTCCAGCATACCTCGCTCCGCTTCCGAGGGCGTTAGATGAAACCTTTGTTACTTCTCTTTAAGCTGTGGTGCCTTCCGTCCATGCTTTTAGTTTTGTTTGAGTGTGCCACTCGTAAATTATAAGCATCGGGTTCATCTACCCTTAGTAGGTTCAACTTCCTAGGCGGAAACTATACTGCCCACTGGTGGGCTCCACTAACGCTTGCATGGAGTGATGATTTAATGCATTGCACCATATTCTCCATAAACACCTTATATTAAGACATCAAAACCCAAACACATTTACATTTATTAAATCCAAAACCCCTTTAAATGACTTCAAGCGACAGTTACAGCTAAGGTACCTATGTGCCAGCTGCTCATATATACGCCACGGTTATCACCGTCACATGCTACCGTTCTCACTGAGCCAATAGGATTAGCGTAGTTTTCTTTCAGCATTAAGCCCTGCCACGCCTAGAGTGTGCTCCCATAGTGTCGTCACCGACGCAGTGTCTCATTTCCCGTTCTCGGGGAACAAGGGTTACCTACGTAACCCGAGACGATTTCTTTTTAAACAATCAGAGTTTGCACTCACTCACAATCATTCTGACTCTTTGTCTCTATATGAACTGAGGCAGGATGTCACACAGTCTGTAGGTGCAGTGAAAGAACAGGTATGCATTGGACCTGTGAACCACGAGGCTGTTTTAGTAAAGCAGGATGAAAAGAAGAGTTTTAATTATAAGAAGGGAAAACAACAATTTATGATTGGATTTTTTTTTTCTTGGTTTCTTTTTCTCTGTTCACTCTTCAGTCAGGTTTCTTCTCTTTCTGAGAAATGCAGAACACTGAGACCTGAGAAACTCAGATGTCTGTTAGTGTTTACCAAACATGAACATGATCACACATAATCAACTGGACTGGTAGGAAATGGTATGGACACACAATGGTGATACAATGATGTTGATTATGAAAAGGAGTTTTAATGACTTTGGCTTATTTAGGTGGTTCATTTGCTTAAACTGTGTGCAGAGATGTCCTAAATTTAAATTAGTTTAAAAACACAGGAAATTAGTCACCTAGGGGGAGTGGGGGCATAAACATATAGGCAAAAACTGGTATAGTTCATAAAAAGGTAACTTTTATTTGGTAAACAGAGATGCAGGCAGGTAACAACAAACAAAAGGAGGGTGGATGAGGGTGCTGTGAAAATAACAAACCAAGTTAAAATAAAGAGGTCCTCAAAAGGAGGACTGTGCCTAACTATATATTTAAACAGAGTTAATTCTTACTACAAAAACACAAAGAGCACTATGGAGGACCAGCTCTATCATATTTAAAAATAAATACAGAAATAAATAAATACTCAATAAATAAATAAGCATACATTTATTGTCCGTTATAATCTTCAACTTTATTTATTAATTACTTATTTTTTGAAGTATTTATTTATGTGCATGTTATAATATTTTGTCTGTTTTATTCTTCCTTTGTATTTTT